>KN880586.1:2175-56110 GCA_000934385.1 Cylindrobasidium torrendii FP15055 ss-10
CAAGTCTGCATCAGCAGACGCGGTTTTCAAGAAAACTCCAAATAGTATTCCTGTACTATTTGTCTTGGACATACGATTACCAAGCGGCACGCTAACGAGACTGCAATGAAAGCAATATTCTAATTTCTGGCGTGCGAGCGGCGAGCGCTCAGTGCCGAGCAGCGACATTTGAGTGAACAGTGAGCACTGAATCAAGTGTCCATGGTCAGGAGTCCTAGTCAGGGCTCAGCTCAAAACATTTAACAGTATTCAGGCTGCCGCTGTGCTTTGGGCATTGGCAATGGTCCGCCAATCATGAACCTTTATCGATTTATCCCACAAGTAGTGTCACCGCGGACTGCATGTATTATATCTTTGACATTGGGGTCTCGTTGAGCAATATGGATCGTAAAAGACTGGAATGTCGGTGTCTATGTACGCCGTAGTCTTCCTATACAGCGGTAAGATACCTTCATGGAACGTCACCGGTCACCCGCCTGTAAGACGTCGGTATACGTTTCAACGACAGAAGTCCAAATACTATTATTCACTTGCCATCAACACGAACTCTTCTGCTCAAAGTTGCGAATGAGACCGAGATCGTGTGCAGCCCGCGAGACACGAGGAAGGAAAACCAGAAGTCTGGAGAGTGTAATAGAGTAATAGGTATGTGTGGGAAGAATCGTAGCTCTGCGACGGTCAGAAGCCTAGGAAGGGAAAAAGAGGTTCGTGAGAAAGGAAGGAGATGTGTGTGAGAGACAAAGCGAACAATGTGAAGGCCAAGAACGGAGAAATGAAAGGTACTGACTTCGGATACTAGCGAGATAGAGTGGTTAAGCGTGGGAAATGAAGGAGATAGTAGGCGCGTGGAGGGGTTGCAATGGGCAAAAGCTCGGATTTGGGGAACGGCCACAATGATATTGTCGTCTGTCTTCTTACTGAATGAGTATGTGTAGAAGAGAGAGACTTGTGAGCTGATGCCTGAAGGCCTCACGTTGGAATACAAGATTCGGACGTATGCATGGGAAATAATTTCTCCCTTGGCTGCCCAGGGACGTTTCGATTGTGGCTCTAGTTTCAATTGTGCAGAACTGGACTGGACTCGACATGGGTCTGGTGAGCTCGACAGTGTTCCGTATTGTTATAGGTTAGCAGGATGGTGGAGTACGAACAACAGCGGGAACTGCGACATGAGGGTCATGGGCGGACCTCAGTCTGGAGAAAGGACTGAATAGAGTGGGGAGGAGGACTGGTTGGCACGCGGCATGTCAGGAAAAATGAAAAATGCGCGGTCCAGACTGTGAAAGGGCGAAAAATACGAAAAATGAGCCCCAGGAGAGCCAGAAAAAAAAAATTATACCCCATGGACCGAACGAACCCCAGCGGGGTCGCTGTGGGCGCTTTGCCTCCGGGCTGGAGGGGGCTCGACGGACGTCATGCGGGGAAAGGCCACATGGACGCGTGATCAGAGTCAGCTGGGGCTTTTCCTCTGACTGGCACGACCTAGACAGCAGATGCTCCTTCTCTAACTTGTACTACCACCATCCTGGCCTTAGACGACCCTAGACACCCTAGACGCCTTAGACCGCCCTCTTTGTCTACACAACAAACATTGGCCTTGTCCCCAAGAGTTTCATCTACATAATGACACCCGACGACCGGTCAAACCGGTTCCACGACGATAGCGAGCCAGGCGGCGGCGCTAGCTACTTTCGCGAACGAGCTGCAAGCCAGCCCCCTCGCGGCGTCGGCATCGCATCGCCTCCATCCAGCAGCGTCCGACAGGGCCCCTGGTCGATCCTGAACAATCCATCCGCCAACGGCGCACGTAGCCTCTCCTTCTCTGCGCGTTCCACCTCCGAGATGCACAGTCCTGCACAATTTTCCCCATTTTCGGGCACCATCGAGGACGACGAAACCGACGATCTGTTTGAAGCCGACGACGGGCGACGGGCAGAACAGTTTTTGCCCTCGTCGCTCTCCCGTGGACGGTCGTATGCGCAAGATATCTCCCGCAGCCGGTCCCATTCCCTCGCCGTTGAACGGCCCACGCCGATCGGGAGCCCGTTCACCGCTACGCAGTCCCGTCTGGCTAGCTGGAACGAGTCCGGCGCCTTACTCAACTCACGCTACGGCGCTGCAGGCGCAGATGGCCGACACCCCGGCTCGTATTCTATGTCGCGCTCACCATCCGGCTATGCATCCTACAACGACGCCTCGAACATGAGTCCATTCATGCGCGAAGTACTCATTGCGTCCAGCATGCCACACGATGACAGCGGCGGCGCCAGTGGGACGACGAGCAGGCGGCACAGTGTCAGTGTCGTGAACAAACCCCGCACTGCCATCGTCGGCTTCAATGCGCCTTCGGGGATCCAGCACGCGCCTGGCCGCGGTGCAGGCGGCGGACTCATGCTCTCGGACGAGGATCTTCTGGATGACTTCGATGCGCTCAATCTCAACCCCATCAACAATGCCATTCTCAAAGGCCCATCCATGCCTGCGTCTATGCCAACCCACTACGCTCGGAGTCCGCCCAACTCGTTCCGGCCCATGAACTTCCATGCAAGCCAGACGCCAGAAGAGGAACGATTCCATGCCCCGCCTCCCCCACCGATCCAGCCGCCCCAGCAGGACCAGTGGCCCCAAGAGCAGTGGTCACCCACGTCCCGCACCACGCACAAGAATGGCGCTACGCCAACCTCCCCGACCCAGAGATCGTCATCTGCCTGGACGGCGGCCTTCCCACTTTTCATCGTCGAGTTCAAGGCTGGCCGCACGGATTTGTTCTACACTACCGACTCGTCTCTGGACATCCGTGTCGGTGACCTAGTCATTGTCGAGGCCGACCGCGGCAAGGACCTTGGCAGGGTGGTGAATGACAGCATCACTGCCGATGCTGTCGAACGCCATCGGGCCAGTATTGGAGAGAAGAGGGAGCTGAACCCGAAAGTCATCTTCAGCAAGGCTACGAGGGCAGATATTGAGGCGTTGGGCGCGAAGACGGCAGATGAGCAGCGAGCCCTCGATGTGTGCCGCATGAAGGTCAAGGGGAGGAAGCTGCCGATGGAGGTCGTGGATGCAGAGTACCAGTGGGATCGTCACAAGCTCACCTTCTACTACGTGACGGAGAAGAGGATCGATTTTAGGGAGCTTGTGAGAGAGTTGTTCAGGTATGTTCGGATTTTCTTCCCTCGACCTACCATTATCAAGGATTCCTTGCTTGCCATCCTTCTCTGTATTCTGCACTTGTTGCATTTGTGCTGACTTCTTCGTCAGGCTTTATAAAACAAGGATATGGATGTCGTCCCTCGCAGGCGCAATGCCTGGGGAGGACATTGCCGGCAATGCATGGTGCGTTCTTATTCCAGCGATTAGTGGAAAGCAATGTACTCATCATCTTCTAGATAACGAAAGATGAGTATAGCGCAAGCCGAGTGGTCGAAGCCGCATGCTGGCTTGCGATGTAGGACTTGAAGTAAAGGAGGAGGCACACGGATGATTTCGTCTGTTGTATTTTACGTATGCTTTAACGTGTCTTCTTGTACGACTAGTGTAAGCTAAGTAGCTGATGCGGTGTAAATTTTACATGTGCTTGATCTATGCCTGGAGTGACGCCTATGCCATTCCAGATTTTGCGGATAGGACTCTCGTTTTGCTTGCACGTCAATGGTGGTGGTAGGTCATGGCATCTTCCAGGAAGGTCTTCAGCAGTCTAGTGAAGCAACAAACAAAAAGTGGTTGTATTTCATGCACATTTCGGATGCGGGGAATCGAAACCCGGGCTATCGCGTGAGAAGCGATACAGTAATGACAATCCACAATGAACAAACAGATACAAACTCGGGAAACAATATAAGCTTGTCTATTCATCATCTCTCTCATGCTCCCATAACCCCGGCATAACCACATCATTATTCTGCACACATGCGCTGAAGTCCACACTCTCCATCACAATGGCAATCCCAAGCATGATCTTGCAGAACGTGTGAAGGATGGTGCAGACATCGATGAGGACTACCATCAGGCCGAGGAAGAACAGAATGGCCAGCACCAGGGCCAGGAGCGCCATGATGGGTACCAGTACTAGAGTGAGGAGTACCATCAGCAAGGCGTAGACGAAGGCTTTCAGGACGAGCCCGTGGTCCAGTGCATCTACTATGAGCTGCATGCCGAGTGTTGCTGGGTTCATCCATTGATTGATTCGATGAGTGGGAAGAGGACGCTCAGGGCCTTCTAGGAGCGCTAAGTTAGGACGCTCCATTGGGTAGGGCGGCATGACTCTTTTCCTGGCTGCGGCTACTTCGCGCGCGTGAAGTTGCTGTGCAAGTTCAAGTTCGGGATGCTGGGCGCTGTAGCGCGCTATTGCCTGTTCCCCGGCCTTGGCTACCTCCCGCGCGTGTCGCTGCTCGACGTTGTCGTACAGTGGGCATCCTTCGCGGCTGTTGTAGACGTTCTGTAGCAAAAAAGGGGCTCAGGCAAGGAGGAGAACATGATAGTGAAAGAAACAAACGGTGAAGTGGGTGTATGGATCAGCGCCGGTGAGGACTTGGCGACAAACGTAGCAGGATACGGTCCAGCAGTTGGGGCATTTCATCTTGTTGCACTGTTTGGAAGTGAGAGGGATATGGGATCTCATAAACCGAGAGACTTACGCCGCTCTCCTTTGTGAACGCTAAATATCCATCAGCATTCCAGCTGGCATGACATGAGGAGAAACGTACGTCTGCGACAGTTTGGGCATTTGCGCACTAGAGCAGCGGCTAGATATGTGAGTTTTGCATGTACACGCAGGAAAACGAAGTGTAGTAGCTCACTCATTGCTTCTTCGACAGCGTGCCGCCCATTGCGATGCTCACGCTCGGCCTCTGCTGAACCCCAGTCAGCTTTTTGAGACCTCTGGCATTCAAGTATTGTTCGTACCGGCGCACGAACGGGGGGAGTGATCCTATAACAAGTCAGAGACGAGCGCTTCAAGTTGCCGTGGCTTTGATCCAAGTTTGCTCACCACTTTTTTACACTCCCGGCACGACACCAGACGGCACGCTCGATTCTTGCAACGAATCAAAGAGGCATCATTCTTCACAATGCTAGCATAGGAACATCGAGGACACTCCTCCAGCATTCCCAGACCAGACCGTTCGATGTCTTCGCGTTGTCTAATCCTTTCGTAAAGACCGACGGATTCCGGAAGTAGTCGTCGGACTTCGCTTTCATGGTATGGAGCTTCGCAACGAACAGAAACGGATGAAATGCATATGATTCTGGTGGTGTTGTCCATACCAAGATGCATCTCGACGTGTCTGGTGAAGCAGCCGACGCAGATGAGATGCGCTTCGGTGCATTGAGCCATTTGCGCCAAGGGATATTCATCGAAGCAGCAGTTACACAAGAGACGGTTTTCTACGCCAGCCATAGTGGTTAGGAGTGGTTTTGGATGGTCAGTGGCGAGTGGCGACTAGAGAAAGCAAGTCCAAAGAAATTCTCACGACTCATACTAGCCATCCTAAAGGAGACAAAGGTGAAAGAACCACGCTGCGCCTTTTCAAATTTTCGTATCAGTGCGTGCTGCAGCCGGTTGTGTGAAAGCAGAATGCGCGGAGTTCGAACTTCGCATCCCGGTACCGCAACTCGGCGGTGCGGTGCCGCCATGCCGCCAACTTCCAATCGACGGATCACGCTGAGATTGATGCGGGAGCATGGCGGAATCGGGCCGTGCTCACCGATTCCCTTTGCTTCAAACCACCAAGTTCGTGGAAGAAAAGAATGAAAGCCATCACTCTTCTAGGCATAGCGCTGAGATAGATGGTCCCGAGTCAATAGAACGACGGCTCCGGCTTGATTCTCTGCGCGTGGCTGGCACGATTTCTTTCAGGAGTCTTTTTAAATATCACGAAAATGGATGCGACCCTTACTTTTGCCCCCGTTATCCATCTCTCTGGGCTTTCGACCACTTCCCACCCACTCGAAATTTGGCTCTCAAGGCATGAACCCTATCCACGGACCAGCATACTCCGAGCAATTGGCCGTGGTACTACACTTTGCTTGATTGGTCAAAGACCTCAAACTGACCTTCATCCAGGACCGACTCAAGCTAGACTTTGTATGGTACTATGTCACAGATTTCAAGGCTCGTCTCAGGGCGAATAACGGATCCTACTCGGCGGCGTATCATTCCCTCATTAGAGAGCCACCGACTAAGACCCTTGCGAAACGACGGCCAAGGGCCCAATTTGATATGTACGGTCCACTACAGAACACCACTCTCCGAGCAGAAATCGCTTCTGTTACCGGCACGGGATACCAAGTGCCCGCCGTCCCTCAAGCTCAAGCTCCGGTCACCGTGCTCTACACGCTTCCAGCGCCGCCTACCGTCGCGGTGCAAATGCCCCCATCCGTCGAGTGCGAATGCTGCAGCGAAGACGTAACTGTAGCACAGGCACTGAAATGTGCCGAGGGACATGCCATTTGCCCGGACTGCATCAAGAAGCTGGGAGAGATGGCGCTCGGTGAGCGCACCGTCGCAAAGCTCGTCTGCGTGCATACGTCAGGGTGTCAGGCGGCATACGCGGACGACGACTTGAAGAAGCTGCTCACGCCAGCCTTGTACGCGCTGTATACCGAACTCAAAGCCCGCCAAAACATCGAGCTCGCCGGCATCCGTCTGGAGGACTGTTTGTTTTGTAACTATGCGGCCGATACCGATGGCACGGATGCCGAGCTGTTCTTCTGTGCGAGCGATACGTGCGGGAGAATTTCGTGCAGGATGTGCAAGAGTGCGGTGCGTGTCCAAACAATTTTGAAGAAAGGCAAGAGCTGATGCCTTTCCGCAGGATCATCGACCAAGGACGTGCCAAGGTTCATTCCGATTCAAGTCCTATGGGAAGTTTACTCATCCTTTGCCAGAAGCGCGCAAGGAAAGGTATGCACAAGGTCAACGCAATGTAGAAGAAGCTATGAGTGTGTCTAATATTTCATCTAACGCAAGGCTCTCATTCATCTTTGTCTAATAGCGCAAGCTCTCGTTCGCCATTGCCCTAGGTGTAACCAAGGTGCGTTCCTATTCTGTTTGCATGTACCTCCATGCTGATCTATTGAAGCATTCGTCAAGGAATCAGGTGTACGTTTGATCCTTGCCTCTACCCATGTCTAACACCGACTTATATACATTCACAGTGCAACAAAATGGTATGCACAAGGTGCAGAGCGATATCGTGCTACACGTGTCGCACAATCATACAGAACTATGACCACTTCAGGGTACGTCTACTACACGTTCAGACTTCTCATATTTCGTCGGCTTCGGGCCTAGCTGTCGAGATCAACACTCACATATTTCTGCAGTCTGACCGCGACGGTCCCAACTCTACCCGCAAATGCAGGATCTACGATCCAGAGGGAGTGGATCAAGTGCATGAGAACGACGTTGCGGCCGCCAGAGAACGCGCTAGAGCTCAGTTAGAGGATAATGATGAGCCCTTGTACGTTGAACAGGCTGTCCCTGCTCGCGTGGATGTGACTTCTGCAATTGAAGGAACCAATGTTGGCGGTGGTGGAGGTATGGGAAGGCGAATGCTGCGCGCTATCTTCCGGGGTGTTGGACTAGGCATCTTGATTTCGTGCATGGCGATAGTCTTTGGGTAGGAAACGTAGGTCAAATTATCTTGACCCCAAAGCGGGGATGTACCTATTGAAACAAACACCATACAAATACCATGTGAACGACCTAAATGCGCCGAGGACAAGTTCCACTCTCTTCAGTCCGAAATGAATGAGAATGGGCTCTTTCATTCGTAGCCTCGTGCTCACGACAATGCCTTCGCCAATACAATAATCGTTCGGAATTATCCCAAATGAAAATCAGATGGATTTCATTCGCGAAACTATGTAGAGCACCGAATAATCGGAGGCAAAAAAGTCTTTTGCCCACGCCCAAAGGTGAGATGTGAGGAAGAGACATCACTGACAGGACGCACACAAGGGCCCAGACTATCTAAGATTTTCTATTTTCTCATGACTTAGGGTCATGGCCTTGGAGGCTCGGAGTGTATTCCCTGAATCAATGTAGACAGACTCGATAAAGTAGCACTTTGATAGATATCGATGCGGTTCGGGGTAAGTACGACTTCATCATGAGAGTGTGCTGCCAGAGAAATCCTAGATTGTGTAAATGCACTTACCGAGGTACCCACTCAGACGACAGCTCATTGATGCATCGCGCGCGCCCCAAATACATCGCAAATGCCTTGCGAGCGGCGAGGTTCCGCTCGTCTTACCGAGGTCATCCACATAACCCATATATTGATTTATATAATTTGAACTCGCCGACATTTTAAACTGCACAGCAAGGCTGATACACTCCCGGCAGGGTGTTAACGCCACAATATCCAACGTCCAAGCGCACTATACGGCCGCTTGAGCTCTTGATTTCTGTGTATACACTCAGGGCATATTTAATAACGTCCAACTCATTGTAAATGCTGTTGAATGCTACCGGATAGCTCTTGACCGGCGTCATTGACGTTCGGCGTGGTTCTTGTCGTGAATAATCACCGCTTGGATCCGGAATGTCTACAGTACTTTAACGACACAGATTAAAATTTCTGAAAATTCACCCAACACCCGCTCCCACTATACTCGCTCAAGCATGTCTACAAAGAGCCGAAGATCAGAACACGCCAACGAGAGCCCCGTGAAGACGCTTGGGAGGCTAGTGTTCGAGTACGACAAGGAGATGTGTAAATCGTGGGTCGAAGAGATAGACACGTTGATGCTATTTGTGAGCTTTTACGGTGCTCTTTTCTACACCTTGCTAATTACTTTCACCGCAATCGTTAGGCTGCGCTATTCTCTGCCGTCGTCACTGCATTTGCTGTGGCTTCATTCGAGTGGGTCACGAAAGCACGGACAGATCCCACTACAGCTCTTCTCGCTCGAATTTCTATGCAACTCGAGCATTTCGCAGATCCAATGGTTCCCGTTGCGAACCTTCCGACGTTGCTTGCCTCTGCCGGAAATAACGATCCCCCAATTAGCCTCGGCATCGCACGTCGAGTGAACGGCCTTTGGTACACCAGCCTTACACTCGCCCTATCTTCCGCTTTGATATGCATCATCTGCAAGCAATGGGTTCGGGAATATCACAGAGTCTCTATGTCCGGCAGCAGCGAGGATTTTTCCTTTCGCCAAATGCGCCTTGGAGGTCTTCAAGCTTGGCGCGTCCCCGAGATTATCATTTCCATCTCCCTCATTTTAATTGGCGCTCTCCTGTGCTTTTTCGTCGGCCTGGCGTACTTTGTATGGGGATTGGATCGCCAAGTGGGGATAGCCCTCATCACGATCGAAGGCATAGCTGCCGTCGGATTCTTGGTCACCACCCTCATGCCGGGTCTACAGTATTGCTACGCGGCTCTATGCATCCCACGTCTGCGCCGAGTTCCAGCCCAGTGTGCCTGGAAGTCACCCCAGTCGATGCTGTTTCTTGGATTGCTTAGTTTCCTTGTCGAGGGCTTTAAAAGGATGCGCTTACACGTACCGAAGCTCGACACACTATTCGCAGGCCGGATTTTTCTCCAGCTATCCTGGGCAGAATACGATCGGGTATGGCTCGATCGTCTCGAGCGCACCTACTTGCGCGTTGATGCTGGCGCGGACATACAGGATGGGCTCGTGGAATTTATTCCATGGGTACTCCGTCATCTCACCCACAAGAAGGAGATCATACAACCTGCGATATTAGACATCGTTGCGTCCTCTTTGGCGGGCTATGACGGACGTAGGAGCATTTTGGCGAGCGGCGCAACCATCGACGTGGATGGCGCCAACGGCGAGCTGGGCAGTTCAGTCAGGAGAACTCCCAACTGGGAACTTCTTCTGTACTTGCGCCAAGTGGTTTACACTGGACTGATGGACGGGAAAACGTTTGAACAGGATTTGCGCGAACAGTGGCACGAAGCGTTTGGTCAAGAATGGAACCACTGTCCCGTATCTTCAAATTGTGCTGGACATTACGTCCAGGCACAGCTTCTTCGTTGGTTCGACCCAGGATCTCCGCAAATGGCTCTCAACGGCCTCCATCATTGTTGCTCCAGTATCCTCGAACATCTTCGATGTCCCGAACCTCCCAGTCCTAGACACCCCAACGGCCCCACACAGTTTCAACACCACCGAGACGATACACAGCGCTCGAACATACCTACAGCTGTTTGCTCTGTATTTGCGCAACATATGGAGGTGTTTTGTAGGAGACTGGGCGAGACTGAGGGGGCGCACGCTGGTCAGTGAAGGTTGCACTATCTGCCTATGACTTACTTGATGTTTGCAGACTGCGGGGACATCCAGGAGCGGCTTCTTGACTGCAGTCAAACCATTGCTAATCAAATGTCCTTATACGACACACAACCCTCAATCTCACCGTCCCAAACGGCGTACGATTGGCCAACCTCCATAGGCCTGGCTTCAAACAACGCTCGGCGCAAGATAGACACCTTGTTCATTCTCCTTGCCATGAAACCTATCATTGCTAAAACCCAGAAGGACATCACGGCGTGGAAAATTCTTGAGGATATCGTTCAAAAAAACGTCCACAACAGCGACTCAATAGAAAGGCTGATTTCTTTTGCAGAGTCTATGGGGAAATCTCGGGGCATGACTTTAGATGTAGCCGGTCTTGGGATTATTTGCGCCGAAGCGGACCCAGGAGCTGACATCAGTACGCTTGTGACTATGTGCAAGTGTCGGCAGAACTTGTTTTCCTAATAAATAGTGACGAGGCAGAACGAAAGTGTAGTTTGTACGACATATGTACAGCTATGGACCCGCCAGATAAGAACAAATAATTCTTCGAAAAAAAAGAGTGGAGTCGAAAATAATAAGAAATCAAGCCCGAGTTGTGCGTGCAATAGGAAATTTGGTAGTGGCAACATTCTGCTGGCGTAAAAACTGCTGACGCTTCAGCTCAGCCTTCCAAATGGCCTTCCGACTCATCCCTCTCAAAGGCATCATTGTGTTGGCCCCAGGCGTCGAAAAGCGCGGTTCGGAGCCATGCTCACCAGCAACACGTTTCTGGGCATTGTCATGTTTGCGACGACGATCGATTGAGAGGCGGAATAGAGTGTATTTCCCAGCCGCAGCTTCTCGGGGGGAGTGTGGTAGATTGGAATTGGAAATACGACGCGAAAAAGATGTAGGTGATATACTGAGAGGCCGTGGCTCGTTGGATGGAGAACTGGGCAACTCGACAAGACTAGCTTGTGACGGCGCAACAGCTCGAGAATGTGGTATTGCCGATTCGTGAAGGGCCTGGGCTACCGTCGAGCCTTGCGCCTCCGACAGCTCTCTGTGGAGTTTAGACATGGCGGGGCAAAAGAGTGAATAATGCAACCCGAAATACAAGACGCTCTTATGTAGTCCTTTCGACTGGCACAACACGCCTCTGCCGTGAACGAGACGCTCTTCGCGCGTTTCCCACGCGCTTGATGGATCCGTAGCAGCTATTCAAACGCATCATAAGTAATGGCAGGGGATGGAGCAATGGGAGCGCCAACCTGGTTGCAGGCAAGCCAATCACCCCGGTCATCACAAACAGAGCACACTCGCATATCTTCGTCTATACAAGCAGGATGCAAAAGAGTATACAATGATCCATAAGTGCGTTCCATGAATTCATCCCGCAGTTGTCTTGAGTTGCAAGCAGTAACTTGAGAATTGGCGCGCCTGCTCAAGGCGTTATGCATGCAGCGTCTGTCTCTTGAAATTGGCTCGTCCCGCGTCGTGGCCTCCCTATCGCTGGTGAGGCAAGTGCCCAGCTCGATATTCACATGCCTACGAGTAAAGGCCGCGGCATCGGTGGACATCGACGCAGGCGCCTGCATAGAACTTGAGACTTTGAGACGAAGCTTCAAGCCACCACAGTCGCGCGACCAGCGTCCTGCTTCGCGTATGGAGCGACCAGGCGTGCAGCCTACTGCAGGTTGTTGAGCGTCTTTTCACCTGGCCTATTTCAAACGGTCAGCCGACAAGTGAGATGTTGCAGGACGCCGAGGAGGTTCGTCGGAATGCTGTCCTGTACACCATTTAGCTTTCGGTCTCTCCAGGGCAGTACTCAAAGTGATGTGCTTGCGCGCGAAGAAAATACAACAACTAGGAAATGCAGCGTACAAAGTCACATGCCTGTGTTCCGTGCAAGGTCACCAAGGTCTTATGTCCGTGTGTGACGAAGCATACAACGGAGCGTAAAGACCTTTCCGAGGCGTTTGGCTTGGAGTTGTAGAATGCGCGCTCCGCCAGAATGAGAGGTTGGCTAGATGAATCGTGTTTTGTTGTGGTGCCCTCACTTTATACAACTGCGACTTCATAGAACTAGTATTGACAGTTCCACTGAGCTTTCCCAGCGTTGAACACACGAGAATACCGGCCGTCAACCTTGATTGCTCTGCCGATGTATGTGGTTTCGCATTGGAACGGCGTATCCTGTAACCCGTGAGTCCTTCGCAATGCATTGGCGCCATGCTTCGTACCATACGACTGTTACATAGTCGCCCAGTCAGGGAATGTCTCTCCCTGGCCATGTTACTCTGCGAGTATTGAGGAGGGCGGGTTACTGTGGCTCATGATGCATGAACGTTAACCTCCAAGCACTCACGAACCTAGAGGGCTGGACAGCATCAGTATGGGCTTATCATTCTAGTGACAAGGAGTGACATACAGGCGCAACCCGGCTTGGAAGGGAAGCACTGTGAAAGGACAAGGATTTACTGAGCAGAAACTCTCAAGTCACGTCGCAAAATATCTTGCAAAGGGATGTGGGGTTTATTCCTCTGATCAAACGAGAAATTTGGAATCGAGGGTCTCCATGGCGCAAAGGGAAAGGAAAAGAAGGACAGATACAATGCATTTGTGGGTTACTTCGAGTTACACATGGGGAAGGCGAGGGGACATACAATCATCATGCCCCGGCAGCTTTCTGTGTGCGCAGAGCTTCGCCCTCTTTCTTCCACTGTTCTTTCTCCCACTCATCGTACTCGTCCTTCGAGTCTATCCAGCGCTCTTGTATGTCCAGCACGTCGTAGGCCTTGCCGGCGTTGACCGCTGTACTGAAGAGTCCAAATACATTCGGCCGTGAGGATGGTGGAAGGTCGCGTGGTACTTCCGCCGCATCGCTCGGGACGGGTGCATCTAGTGGAGGAACGAAGACATAGCCGGTGACTCGGTCGATGAGCCTGGTGAGGTGCATCATGGACGTCTTGTCTTCAACCGCGAGCGTCTCGAAGCCGACTATGGGATGGTCTTTCAGGATGTCGATGAGAGTCATGTTGAGCTTGGCGAAGCGCGGTGGACATGATTTCTCCAGGGATGTGTCGAGATAGTCGAGATCCTGGACTTCGGTGTAGTAGTTCAGATTGAAATCTGGATAAGAATGAGAAGTTAGTAATGTGTTCGCATGCGGACGCACCAAGGTCGCCATAGTTGGATATCAAGTCAATCTTGGAGAAGACGTTGATGTGCGGGAGTGCTAGGTGCAGCATAGCACGCAGAGAAAGTAGGATGACGGAAACATATTTGGAGGCATCGGTAATGTAGTGCGCGTCGCATAGGTGGATTGCTGCTAGCTGCAATGTGTGATAGGAATTAGGAAGGGGGTAAGCTGAGACGCACGCGAAACCCAGTTTTTGTGAGCTTGGAGATTATTTGCTTTAAACTCTCGTGATTGGTACTCAATTCGACCTGGCCAGGGATATCGAACAAGACATATGCGTCGTTGCCTAGTTCTTGCAACTTTTCCTCTAGCCAGTCGTAGTTGGCTTCAAGATACTCCATGCAGAAGAGCATCCCGCCGTTCGGGCCGAGGCCAGATTCCGCCTGGACATGCAATAAACTGACAAGGTCGGCAATGTCGATGGCACAGGGATACGGAATGTTGTCATTGGCCGGGTCGAGGTTCACGATGTAGATTGGGCGCTTGAGGGCGGTAAACAGCTGGTATTTTCCGTGGCAATACGTGGATTTTCCAGAGCCGGGCGAGCCGCAAACAATTTCACCGAAAGGCATAGTGGTGGTATGAAGGTAAGAAGTAAGCAGCTAGATCAGTAAATTGTGATCCGCTGCTAGGCGCGATCGACGGCTACCCTTCCTTTCTTCCACTTTCACGCGTCGACGCGTCGACAAAGGCTCCGGAGCAATATAACGCGCCCTCAATCCATAGCTCATGTCGTCCGCTTTGCCCATGGGCGCGCATGCCCGGACCATGAAGGAAATGAGCGAAAACAGGATAGAGATCGCCCAAATGGACGCCGAAATGGCTAGGCTTCAGGCTGAAATCGCCAAGATTCAGCGTCGAAAGGAGGAAAAACAACGAAGGAATCGGGATATCGAAGCACAGCAGCAGGTCAAGGGCGATTTCTCCGCTGCCACCCTCAACTACGATTCAGAGGAGTGTCCGTGGTCCAGATCTATGCGTACTGCGATGCGCGAAACGTTCAAGATAAAAGACTATCGCCTTTGTCAACGCGCGTGCGTGGTCTTGCAACACGTCCTGATCCTCGTTCTCATCATCCACAGTGTTTGCAACGCGAACCTCGATGGCCGCGACATCGTCTGCGTGATGCCCACAGGCGGTGGCAAATCACTGACCTACCAGCTGCCCGCGTTCTGCGGAACCGGGGTCACTGTGGTCATTTCCCCGCTCATCTCTCTCATTTCAGACCAAATCATGCATCTGAACGAGCTAAACGGTGCGTTCAACACCATCAATCAGCGTCCCACTCACCATCCCTTAGTTCTTGCTGCAAAGATGACGGGGAGCACCTCTGCGAGCGAGATCAAGCAAATAAAGACTCGACTCACAAATCTAATTGAGAACAACGTGGACCGTCACTTGGCCCTGCTTTATGTCACGCCTGAAAAGATTTCCAAAAGCAAGGACTTCCGGTCGCTGCTACAGAGATTGGCTGACAACCGCAAACTTGGTACGCGACCAGCAGCGTTACAGACACCTAGGACTGATCATGTAGACCGCATCGTCGTTGACGAAGCCCATTGTGTTTCCCAGATGGGCCATGACTTCCGCCCCGACTACCGCGAGCTTCACCTTCTGCGCAAGCTGTGCCCCTCGGTCCCGATTATGGCGCTCACCGCGACCTGTCCGCCCAAAGTTCGCGACGACCTTGTCAAAGTCCTAGGCCTCAAACCTTTCTGCAAGGACAACGAACTCGATGGCACTCTTTACTTCACCGCGCCCCTCTACCGTCCCAACTTGCACTACAGCGTGCTCCCCAAGTCACCGCAGTCGAAGAAGGCTACAGACACGGTGGTGAACTGGATACTGAAACACCATCGATATGACTGCGGTATCGTCTATTGTACTTCGAGGAAACAGACGGAAGAGCTTGCGAGAGACCTGCAGGCAGCAGGTATCAGAACCGGGTTCTATCATGCAGACAAGAAGGACGGGGAGAAGGAACATCTGCATGAACAGTGGCATCGGGGGGAGATCCAGGTTGTTTGCGCGACGATTGCCTTTGGGATGGGCATAGACAAGCGAGACGTTCGGTTTGTTATCCATCATTCGGTGCGCGACTGGTCAAGGTTCGCTCCTACTTTCTAACCTCTTTTTAGATTTCCAAGTCATTAGATGGATATTACCAGGAGTCTGGGCGAGCAGGGCGCGACGGAAAAGACGCAGATTGTGTCATTTTCTATCGCCCACAGGATGCATGGACCCTCGCGGGTATGCTCATGGGTGGCGAGGAAAAAAGTGTGTTGTTTGAATGTAGAGTCCAACGAGCGCTGAATATTCTTCTAGTGTTTCCCATGCTCAACTTTGTTCAGGACGTCGTCGAATGCCGCAAGCTCCAGTTTGCTCAGTATGCTTATGTATCTCCTTGTTCGGCGCAAGGCTAATTCCGTTCAGCTACTTTTCCCATTCTGCCGAGCTTGCATTGTCTGCCTGGGGCGACGATGCGATGGACCCATGCGGCCACTGCGATAACTGTATGCGGAACGATAGCGAGAAGGAGGGGCGCGATGTCAGCCTCGAGGCTTGGCAGCTCGTGAAGCTCATGAAGAAGGTCTGTGTGAGCAAGTCAAGATACACTGCCCAGCAAATTAGCGACCTTGCTCGTAAGGGAAAGGTTGCCCCGAAGAAGAATGCCCCCGCCGAGACGGTTGACATGGACCGTGTTTGCGGTGGTCTTGTCAAGATGGACGCAGAACAACTCGAATTCCTGCTGGTATGGATGTGGACGAAGGGCTACGCGAGTGTGAAGTATCAACAAACTGCATATACGACCACTGCGTACATCTGTGCCGGGCCGATGGCATTCCAGCTTTCGGAGCTGCGCAAGGAGGAGGTGAGCGGGTCGGGCAGGACGATGGTGACGTTGCCGAAGCCGAGCAAGGAGAAGAAAACGCCCAAAGGGAAGGGGAAGAGCAAGGAGATAGTTGTCAGTGACGATGAGGACGATATGTTCGAAGACGACGACGAGGTGGAGGCCGAATATCTCAACGGCTTGGATGATGAGGTGCAATATATCCCGTACGGAATCGCACTGGGACTGATTCAGAAACAGAGGTCGGATGTAGGTGGAGGCGGGAAGGGGAAGCAGAGGGAGGTAGAGGAGGATGTTATCATGGTTCACGACGACGACGACGATGTAGAGGTGGCGCCGGTCCAGCGACGGAAACGCAAGTCTGATGCCGCTACGGATAGCGACGAGCCTTCCAATGGTGGGTGGGTTAGCAACTTACGTGGGGACGTGCCGGCGCGCAAGGGGCCGGCAAGTGCTACAAGGGCATCTAGAGGCAAGAAACGAGCGAAGGCTGGAAAGCCGGTCGCAAAGGTGGCTAAGACGACAAACCGGCTCGGTCCCGAGGTTATAGAGATTATGGATTCTGACGATGATGACGCTTGACTCTGTGTTTGGTACAAAGGTGGGTAGATGAGGCTAGAGCGACTTATACGGACACTGGACTGGTCTAACATGTACTTGTATTTTCATTCGTTGCTAAGTTTTGTATGCATGGGTTATGTTTCGCTACCAGAATGTATTGTTATGATGTTTACACGAGCAAGGTTACCTCTGGCGCAAGTTTCTACATTGTTAAAAACCAGATTTAGACACTACCTCCATGTCCATTCGGACTCCAAAATTGGTGATTGGTAGCAGTGGCGACCTTTGTTGAATGCACCAAGTTGCGGCAGTCACTGGTGTACTCTTGTCGATGGATTGTGCTGGTCGCAATACTCCTCGCTCTCTTTGAGATTCGATGCATCTGTATTATCAGTGTTGGTACGCGCGCCGTTCTCATTGTCAAAGGAGGAATTCCAAGTGGGCTGTAAATAAATATTGTTCTGTATGACCTTGAGGACAACGCGTCGATGCTTCTGCATGCGTTCTTTGTCTGGGGTGATTCTGTCCAGCCTGGTGGAACAGTAGAGGTCCTGCTTTGAGGCCGCGGATACCTGCATCATTGAGAGCAAGACTGGGGCTACCCTCCCACGGGGCGCGTGATGCTGGTTTGCGGGCGCGTTTGGCGGACGGGATGCATGCGACCGGCGCGTAGGCCATGAGGAATAGGACCGAAGCTCGAGATTTAGGCGGCACGAGGGTCCATGAGGGCGACGTTGGCCCGCCGCGCGCGCTTCTGACAGCGGAATTCTCGCTGCTTTTCTCGCTGCATTTCTCGCCATATTTCTCGCTGCCTTTCTATGTTCTGAGATGTTTGAGGCGGCCAGTCGATCTTTGTGAGTTGGTACGAGAGGACGCTGAGTGGATCCTGGACCGGCCAAGACCATGGGAAAACTGTAACTTGCCTCGCAGCAGGCACGGAAACCAGCGTGGGGTGTGCTGTGAGCAGGCGAAAACAAGGTAGATCGCTGTAGGGATGTTGGTGTGTGGTGATTGCGCCGGTCTCTGGATGTTTGAGAAAGATGTCTTTCTGGAACCCTGGGAACATCTGCAAAGTGTATTCACAGTCTTGCCGTAGCTCTGGCACCTACGGGCCTACGTGAGCAATCCTCTTGTGTACTGAGTGGCACACACCTCATCGAAACGCCTGCGCTCGGACATGGGACAACGAGCATTATGCTCATAGAGTTCTTGAAGAAGTGCAATTGTGTGGGGCGGAGGCCGAAAGGCCAGCAAAGATAATGCAAATGCTTGGACGACGGGTTTCGATGCCACTAACATCCATGAGAGACGCAAAGGAAAGAGACATGGACGCGCACAATGTAAAAGGTTTATTGGCTGATCCATCTTTGTAATCATCTCCCCAATGTTCAAACCAGTAGCGCCTTCGAGAGTGCAGATCTATAACAACGTCAGACTCCAGCGCATTCCCGGGACAGGACTCACGATACGGTTCTGCCCAGGATCAACAAGTTTCTTGGCTGATAATGTGCTCGCAAACAGCGGAGAAAGCGAGATGCAGTCTTCTGTGTATATCACGGTCATGGTCATGGTCAGTGGCAGAGATAGAATGGCATCTCGAATTGACGCAGCAGTGGCAACTTATGTAAGCCGCGCAACGTGCTTTCTCACGCGGCACCGGGTACCTCGCGCAAAGGATCATGTGATCGTGCCACGCTTTTACGCGAGCTGCGAGCATATCCTCCAGCCAAACCTATGGGCCCGAGCTGCCCCCAAGTCGTTGATATTCCTGTTTCGGGCCGTCCACTCAAGGCCGCGCGTCCCGCGAGCGGGACTGCCTGACGGAGCTACTGGGGTATGAGAGCGGAATAGGCGCGGCGGCGAGAGTTCGAGATTTACATAGAAACAGCTGTCGCTGTACAGGCTGGGTCTCGAACAGTACTGCCAAAAATTGGACAGTAATCGAGCTAAGTCCTTCTCGCACTTGTAGCAGGCTCGTGACAAGTTGAACGACGTGAATTTCGGTCCTAACAGCCTATGCGAAGGATCAAGAATATAAAGGTACAACCGCGTACGGGGAGAGTAACAAACAGTGCGGTGCGGTAAAGCTGCATCGTACATAAAAAACACAGCATATACATAACGAGTAAAAGACAGTGTCAGAACAGAACACGTCGCTGCGGCAGAGACCTCTCAAGCTTCAATCTGTTTGGCGACCTTGCAGCTCGCCTTAAGTGCTGACCGCTTCGGCACTTTGGGAACCAAACGATGAAGCATGTCAATCCTCACGCACTCTTCGTTCATCCATCCCTCTCCAGGTTCTGGATACTCATCGAGGTCCGGCGGGTACTCGAGCCCTGGTTCGGGTGTCTTGTACGATCCACCGTTCGTCCACAGCTGGTCTCTGTCACGTCCGTCAGCAGGATCATCGATGTGAACCTGACAAAAACAACATACCCTCGACGGTTGAACCACCCCTTCCTACGCTGGTCTGCAAAAATCGGCGAAGGACAAATGAGGTTATCATTCCAGCGCAGAGACTTGCGCTGCTCGATCTGCAGCACCATCTTCTCTCCATCCGAATGCCGACGCTTACCAGACCGCGTCCGCTCCTCCTTCACCAAGGCCTTCAAGCTCCCTGCACGCGGCGTCTCCTCTCGGTGTGCATTAGACTCTCGGCGGTTTCTTGTAGAAGATGAGGGCCTCAGAGTGAGTGTCTGGGCGTCGTCCACCGAGTTACGGCGCGGCGGCGTCACTTGACGAACCTCAGGCTCTTTGGCAGGAATATCGGCGGGAAGCACGGCTGGTGTCGACGCCGGCACGACCTTGGGAACTGCCTGGTGGGCAGCATCCAACCGGTTGTGGGCGACAGACAACGAGTCTCTGCGCACTCGACGCACAAGTGGGTCGGCAGAGACTGGCTCGGGAAGAGGTGGTTCGGGAACTGAGTGTCGCTGCTCAGGTATCGCATGTCGATGTTCAGGGAAAGTCTGGCGCGACTCTGGGAACGTCTGGCGTGGTTCTGGGAATGTTTGGCGGGGTGGGAGAGGGAACGCCTGATGCGGCAGTTCAGCGTGACGTGAGAGTGACGTAACAATGGGCGGGGCACGTGGCGTGTGTTTGCGCTCTGGTGGGGGCGACACACGCAGACTGGTGTCCGGCGCAACTTGGTGGTAGGAGCTGCTGCTGTCGACACTGCCGTATTTGTCTCCTCGAGGTGGGCTAGAGATGGATGGGCGCCGATCGCGCTTCTTGGTAGGCATGTTGAGTGGGATTGGAGGGATAGTTGTCGTTGGCGGTGGTGGTGGAGGCGGGGACCGTCGTTCCGGCCCCCATAGTGGAATCGGAGGGATAACAGAAGGTCCCGAGTACGATGATGATGCAGAAACGGGCGCGTAAGACCCAGAGGGAATTGGATATGAGCCAGAAACAGGTGGAAATTGGAACGATGAACCTTCCAGAGGCGTGGCCAACGGCGGGATGGGTTGGCGACGATCGTAGGATCGTGCGGGCGTATAGTTATGCGGCGATGTAGACGTGTATGGGTCGGAACGGCCAGGTGACGGCACCCTCCTCTCCTGCGCGTGGGGGTCGCGCGGCCGCCTAAAGTCTGCCGCACGGTCTGCAAACTCGCTGCTCTCCGATGTATCAACATCAGAGTAAGCCTGCAAGATGCGCAGGTCCCCGAACCCGGAAGACGCTGTCGAAAACTCGCTCGGAGATGGCGACAGGTATCGAGGCGGTGGCGATGGAGAGTTCATCGGTGGCAGGAACGTCTGGTCAAGACCAGGTGGGAGAGGAAGATTGCTCCCTGCGTTCTGAGATAGATAGGTAGATTGATCCTGGTTCGTAGACGGAAAATAATAAGGCATGAAAGCGCTGTCACGACGGTGTGCATCCGGGGGCGAAGAGGTCCTCCTGGGCGGAAGGTTATGGCGCTCGAACGCATCGTCGGACAAGGCGGGAAGTGGGACACTCTGCAGCTGGCTGGCAAGCTGTACAGATTTAATTAGTGAGCTAAAGAGTCCTATCACATACGGTGTGATGTACGTACACTTCCAGGCGAGCCTCTTTCGAAATCGCGAGGGTCGTATGCCTCCGGACTGCTTGATAGTCGACCGGAATAAAATCCTGGCTCTGGGTGGGAGTCGTGGTAGACATCCTGCGGAATGCCGCTGGCTCGCGCATTGAGCTCCGTGTTAAGGAAGGTGCGGTGATCCCTGTCGTTCTCTGTTGGAGAAGATAACGCAGCCTGGCGCAGACTCCCTTCGACATGCCGTAGTCCACCAGCG
Source organism: Cylindrobasidium torrendii FP15055 ss-10 (assembly GCA_000934385.1). Lineage (NCBI taxonomy): Eukaryota > Fungi > Basidiomycota > Agaricomycetes > Agaricales > Physalacriaceae > Cylindrobasidium > Cylindrobasidium torrendii. Next base: position 23,315 of record KN880586.1, read on the forward strand.
TGGGACATGAAGTCGTCATCATCGGACATGGAGTTGTGTCGCAGGTCCTGCCCAGCGATAGATGAAGTAGAGTGGGCGCTATGAGGAGGGAGAGCTCGTAAGTTTCGCGGCGGAGACACCGATCCGGTGGACGTCGAGTCGTCCGAGCTCATAGCTGAGGACAAAGTGTAAGAGTCCATTGAAAACGCATCGTCCTCGAAATACTGAGGCGCTTTGGACTCATATCGGTTCGATTGTGAGCCCTGGAGAATGTAATGGTTCGGGTCTTGGTGGATGCCCGCAATGTAGGGAAAATAGGAAGAACGTGTATTCAACTTGGAGGATGGAGACGTGGAGTTGAGAGAAGGCCATGTCTGAATCCAGTTCGAGTTCATGGGTGCTCCCGAATACTTCGGCGGCGACTGCGACGAAGATTTCAAGTTGTTACTGAAAGCACGCGACATCTAGGAAAAATGTCAGACTTTGGAACAAGTTGGGTCAAGCAAAGACGAACCTTGATGGGTGCAGGCGACTGGACATTCCTAGCGGAAGACATCACAGTCTACGAAAGAAGAGAGGACTGGAAAAGGGGAGGTTCGGGATGATGATAGCTAGTTTCATACAGGGTATATAAAGCATCACGAACAACATGTGGAGAAGTGCTCCCCCGACACGAGTTGGCCGTGCACTTTCAAGTGAGGCGTGGTGCCGATCGGTGAAGGCCTCCGACAAGTGATACCCAAGAACGAGCGCCAGGCTATCGTAGTACAGGGTATAGACTCTGTGCAAATTGAGTTGGATACTTTGTTCTTGAGCACTAAGTTGTCTTGTGAAGCCAGTCTCAAGCACAAGTTTCATAGTTTCTCTCGACAAGGTCCGGAACCAGCGACGTGGAGAACGAACCGGACTACTATTTGCCAGGGTTCAGTGCAAATGAGAGCCGGGACCCGATATCGGTTAAGTGCAACCATGAGCCCCCGATTCTGGGGTATATGAGATGCGCGGGTGATTGACGTGAAAGACGAAGAGATCGGCAGCGGCCGACGCTGCGCCACCGCGGGCCGAGGACTGATGTGATCGCGCCAAGCACAGCCACCCTGACGCGCTTGGCTCTTGACCGCCATGCACGCGCTTCATCACGAAATTTATCCTCCCAGCGGCGTCGAATATGTGTGCAGCCTCAAATTGACACATTCAACGGTCTCGGTCCGGCACGAGCTCGCGGCTAGGGTTCTGTGCAACGTTGTGGTCGCCCGAGAGAACATTTTGCGGATTTTCGAAGTTAGGGAGGAGCTGGCCGAGGTCTCCGGGCACAGTATAGAGGAGCGGGAGCGTCAAGGGAAGCTCCGGAAGGATATGGTGGCAGTGGAAGGCGAGACGTCGATGGACAGGCAAGGAGATGGTTTCGTCAATATAGCAAAGGTGACTCGTGTAATTAGATTGAAACACGCAATATATTCATTTTCCAGCCCACTGCAGAAAAGACCACCATTCCAACCGTGACCAAGTTCTATTTTGTCCGGGAGCATAAGCTGCAGGGTATCGTGACGGGTATGGGTGGTGTGAAGACAGTATCGTCGCTGGGGGATAAATTGGACCGCTTATTGATTTCTTTTCGTGATGCCAAGGTGCGTGACAAGCAATAGCATCCAAGATCATATACTCATCTCGTCCAGCTTGCCCTACTGGAGTGGTCTGAGGAAACATATGATTTGGTCGCGGTGTCTATACACACCTACGAGCGAGCCCCACAAGTGGTATGCCCCAGCTTGCTCCCCATCGTATTCCCTTCTTAATTGGAAATGCAGATGCTTGCAGACGCTCCCTTCCGGTCTGACCTTCGTGTTGACCCCTACTCAAGATGCGCGGCACTATCCTTGCCTCGGGATTCTCTTGCCATTCTCCCTTTCTACCAGTCCCAGCAAGATATCGACATGCTCGACACTGATCACGACCACGTGAACACGCGCATTCTACCCTACTCGCCTAGCTTCATCCTTGACTTACCCGCGTCGGTCGCCAAACATGTGCGAAATGTCGCTGACTTCGTCTTCCTACCCGGCTTCACCAATCCAACAATTGCTCTCTTATACCAGACTGTACCCACATGGACAGGCCGTCTAAAGGAATTCAAGGATACCTTTAAACTGGTGATATTCACCCTCGACATTGCCAGCCAGGGCTTCCCAATCATCACCTCTGTCGAAGGTCTTCCCCACGATTGCTTTTCACTCCAGCCAACGTCCACCGCTCTTGGGGGCCTCATCATCCTCGCAGGAAACTCCATCATCTATGTAGACCAGGTTGGCCGCCGCGTCACTCTGCCAGTCAATGGTTGGGCTGCCAAAATGAGCGATGTATCCTTTGCACCACCAGACCGCGACCTCCACCTTGAAGGCGCTCGGGCGCTCATGGTCGCTGACCGTGCCTTCCTCCTCATCCTCAAAGATGGTACTATCTATCCCGTGGACATCGTCGCAGACGGCAAGATGGTCTCCAAGCTCGTCATGGGTCAACCACTCGCCCAGACGGCCGGTCCCAGCGTTCTTACCAAAATCGACGACGAGCTTGTGTTCATTGGCAGCCTGGTTGGTCCGTCTACTCTTGCTCGAGCTACCAAAGTCGAGGAGGAAATCCCAGATGACGGAGAAGCCCAGCCTGTGGTCAAACAGGATATTCCTATGGACCTTGATGACGAGGGTGGGCATTTATTTCTCTTATGTCTCTGAGGCTTACTGATGGTCCAAGATCTCTACGGTGCTCAGCCAACAAACGACAGTCGACTGAACGGGGCATCTGCCCAAGGCAAAACGAGGAATACTCGCACTGTCCTGCACCTTTCATTTTGCGACTCTCTTCACGCGCATGGTCCTATATCTGGCCTAACCTTTGCAACAGGTTACAATGGGGTATGTGCCAACCGTCTTCTTTCCTTCAATAGTCTAATCATATCCCCAGGAACGACCTGTCGCCGAGCTTGTCGCCGCTACTGGAGTTGAGAAAACGGGTGGCTTCACTGTCTTTCAAAATGTCCTTCCCGCCATGAAGAAAGGCAAACTTCATGCCATTGGTGGCATTCGCGGAATGTGGTCACTACCAATACGACAACCAGTCAAGTCTGGCGGAGCCAGCTTCGACCGCTCACAGAACCCGTTCAAGTCAGAGCAAGATACCCTCATCATCAGTACCGACGCCATTCCCTCTCCAGGCTTGTCTCGGGTATGTAGGAAAAGCTGAACCATGTCGGGCTATGCTCATAATTGAAAAGATAGCGGTACGGTCGTCAAAGATAGGAGAAGTGAACATCACCACACGCATTCCGGGGACTACCATCGGCGCTGCCTCATTCTTCGGGCGAACAGCCATATTGCATGTCATGAGCAACGCCATCCGTGTCCTCGAACCAGGTAAGTAACTTCCCCGCCCTGTCGCTCTGCGCATTCACACTTGACAGATGGGTCCGAGAGACAGAACATCAAGGACATGGATGGTGGCACTCCTCGACCCAAAATCCGCTCATGTAGTATCGTCGACCCATATGTGCTCATCTCGCGTGAGGACGATACGATTGGTTTGTTCATCGACACCGACCGGGGCAAGATACGGCGAAAGGACATGTCCCCAATGGGCGATAAGGTTGGTTGCTTTTACACAGAGTATGTCTTTCTAATGGTACCTCAGACGTCCAAATACTTGTGTGGCTGCTTCTTCACTGATCATAGTGGTCTCTTCAAGGACGCGCTGCGATCAGCGTCAGCACCGACTACAACAACTATCCAGGGTGCGATGGCTCCGGATACACGAACACAATGGCTTGTGCTTGTACGACCGCAAGGCGTACTAGAGATATGGTCCCTGCCCAAGTTGCAGCTAGTGTATTCGACAGACGCGTTCAGTCGATTGGAAACTGTTGTTACAGATTCCCACGCGCCAGTATCTATCTCGACCCCGGCGCCGGGGCCACCCAGACAGCCGCAGGAAATGGACATTGAGCAGATCCTAGTCGCCCCGCTGGGTGAGACTTCGCCCGAGTTACATCTTTTTGTGCGTGCAAGTCTAGTCTAGTTACTTTACGTTTTAAACTGACTGCTTCTAGGTCTTTCTGCGATGTGGGCACGTCGGTATCTACCGAGTCCTGGGTTCTAGTGCTTCACCGCAGACGGCTACGCCCCGCGCTTCATCCCTTAGCATCAAGTTTATAAAGATATTCTCGAAGGCGTTCGAACTGCAGAGAAATGATGTAGGCGCTGCGGGTATTCTGGCGGAGCACAAGCGTATCTCGAGGACGTTCATACCATTCAGCACCACACACAACGATGGGCCTACCTACACCGGGGTGTTCCTCACTGGAGAGAACCCATCGTGGATCTTGAGCACGGACAAGGGTGGCCTGCGCATGTATGCGTCGGGACACAATGTTGTGCACGCGTTCACGCCGTGTTCATTGTGGGATAGCAGAGGCGACTTTCTACTATACACGGACGAGGGACAAAGTGTATTGGAGTGGATGCCGGATTTCGTATTCGACGGGCCTATGCCGGTCAAGAACATACCTCTGGGAAGGACCTACGCTCATATTGCGCATGATGTAGCGACAGGGCTCATTGTCGCTGCGGCCACGCTCGAGACGGACTATGTGGCCTTCGATGAGGATGCGCAGAAGACCTGGGAACCCGATGGTAAGTGCCTTTGGTGCGTGTGTGGTCTTTCTATTTGGCTCACGTCTGGTAGCCTCGTATACCGGGAACCCAAGGACTGAGACGTCTACGCTCGAATTGTTGTCCCCGGATGTATGGGCCACGCTGGATGGGTATGTATCCCATTTCCCTAAGGCTGCCCCTTGACTAACCATCCATCCGCCCAGGTATGAATTTGCGTTCAATGAAGTGGTCATGGCGGTCGAAATTGTGACGCTTGAGACGTTGAGTACAGAGAACGAGAAGCGGCCGTTCATTGCGGTCGGAACGAGCATCAACCGGGGGGAAGACCTTGCGACTAAAGGATGTGTATGTTCGCCCTCTCAATGCATGTTGCAGCAACTGACCCGTACAGACGTACATCTTCGATATAGTTGAGGTAGTGCCCGACCACACTGCGGTCAACGCACCAAAGAGATGGTACAAGCTTCGGCTATTGTGTCGCGACGAGGCCAAGGGCCCAGTCACTGCGCTCTGCGGCTTCGACGGGTACTTGGTCTCCTCGATGGGTCAAAAGGTGCGTTGGAGGATATGAAATCACTCCGCAATGGGTGTGGCTAATTCGAAACAACAGTTGTATGTGCGTGCGTTTGACCAAGACGAGCGCCTCGTGGGCGTCGCATTCTTGGATGTAGGGGTCTACGTGACGAGCTTGCGGAGTCTCAAGAACCTGCTCCTCGTCGGCGATGCGGTGAAGAGCACATGGCTTGTGGCTTTCCAGGTGCGTAGCGGTGGTGTTCATGTTGCTGCTGTTTGGATGCAAGACGTTTATGCTGCTATAGGAGGACCCATACAAGCTTGTTATCCTCGGCAAGGACCTTCGCCATGTATGCACCGCCACCGTTGATTTCCTTTTCCGCGAGAATGAGCTAGCCTTTGTCTCTTGCGATGAGGACGGCGTGATTCGACTCTACGCGTACGACCCACAAGGTTTGCCCCTTCATTGCGAGCCATTTCTGTCCCCGCTAATCAAGTGTGTGTAGACCCTGAATCTCGGGATGGACGTGGGCTTCTGCTACGCTCTGAGTATATGAGTTATGCGCAATACCGTGCCTCGACGAGGATAGCCGTACGTCCGAATGAAAGCGACATCCCCGAGGAGCGTCTTTTTTATGGTGCGTTTCGCAGTAAAGTGGTGGGTTAATGTGACTGACGGGCCCATGAAGGCGGTACGAATGGATCTATCTGTCGACTCGTGCCATTGGAGGATGTTGCCTCTAAACGGCTGGAGCTACTCCAGGGCCAGGTGACGAGGCACTTACAGCATACGGCGGCGTTGAACCCCAAGGTCTTTAGGTGGGTTCGAATTTTCATGGCTGCGGCGACATTATTGGGTCTTACTTACGAGTGTCTGTAGAATCGTGAAGAACGACTTTGAATCGAAGCCCCTCACAAAGGGCATTTTGGATGGGAATTTGTTAGCGCAGTTTGCGGATGTTTCGACCACCAAGCAGATGGAGATGACGAAGCAGATTGGCACGGACAGGGTGACGGCGCTCATGGACTGGGCGCAGGCGACGAATGTACTATGGTGATACATATCTGCAACTAGCAAAAACTGTATGTACAATGACATCGTACATGCTCGAGTACATCGTATGGGCTCTCAAAAGTAAATTTATCTTGTGTCCAGTGTCAGCTGGGTTCTGTAGAGCATACTTATGCTCTACCTTGGCAGAATATTTGCATAAAGCTTTTCGGAACAGGGCTAAGTGTTTTTGCATGTCAAACAGGTGTTACAATTCACATTGAGGGAACTACAGCTACTACGACATTGGTTCTTGAAGCTTCAAAATAATACATTACTCCCAAGACAGACCAATGAGCATGGCGTCGTCTGAGTCTGTGGTCCTCTTCGCGGATGTGTCAGTAGAGCTGGTCGGCTGTGAGTGTAGCAAGCAGACGGACCTTCTCAGGAGCATCGCGTCCCCAAGTCGCACCAATGAGCATGGCATCGTCAGTGTCGGTAGCACGCTGAAAAACTCCGGTTGAGTGATTGAATTTGTCAAGTTAGTAGCTAGGCGAACCTTCTCTGGCGCATCGCGTCCCCAGGTCAAGCCAATCAACATAGCGTCGTCGGTGTCGGTAGCGCGCTAAGAGTCGTCGGTCAACTGGTTCAGTCTTGAGGCCGCTACTAAGCAAACTTTCTCTTCGGGAGCGTCGCGTCCCCAAGTCGCACCAATGAGCATGGCATCGTCGGTATCGGTAGCACGCTGCATGGTGATGGTTGAGCTAGTGAAAATGTGAACGATATAGGCAGACGAACCTTCTCGGCGGGAGCATCACGTCCCCAAGTCAAACCGATGAGCATAGCATCGTCGGTGTCGGTAGCACGCTTAAAAGTGTCAGGCGACTTCGTCGTTGGGAAAGACGAGAAGGGGTGTTGACCTTCTCAGTCGGAGCAGCGGAGACACAGGCAATGGCGGTAAAGAGGATGGCAAATGCAGTGGTCTTCATGTCGGGCAGGGAGATGAAGCTAGGCTTTGCCCAGACTTCTGGTGCTTTATATTCTACTCACCGCGCGAGTGTGCAATCTGTATGCAATCTTTTTAGCGGAGTGATTTGACCGGTATAGTACGACCAGCTACTCTTCAATTCGTCTGAATCCCCGTGAGATACGGGACTCGTGAGGAGGCTTATCTTGTATAGACGAGTACCATGCTTCGGGCGCCACAAAGCAGGGCCTTTGCAAGACCAGGTTTGGACAGAAACTGTCAGTTGAGGGTTGGAGTAAACCGTAAATCGCAGGTAGCAATGGCTTGGCAAATAGACATGCGGCAAGCGTCCATGTGCGAGGGTAGATTGAAGAACAGGGATCCAATCCATTAGCTGACGAGAATTGCCTCGGTTCGACAATGTCGCACACCGAAGTGTTCGGCATATACATCACTTACTTCAGAAATGGCGTTCATTCTCTCGTGTTGAGTTGTTCCTTCCTGTATGATGATTTGCGATGAGAAGGTCATCTAGAGTACGCTTGAGAACTGATGCTTACTCCAGAGGTGATAAGACCATTTGTGCACAGATGGAGATCAACGCCGTGGTACCCCCAGGAACATTGTCATTACTGGCTTTGCATCTCAAGACCTACCTCCACCATCTTCCTGACCATCATCTCTGAGCGTCGCCTCTATGATGGGCCATTCAGAAGAGTACGTCCCTCTAACGACTGGGGAAGATGAGGAGGCCGCCGTTTCGACACCTCTGCAACGCAGAAATGCACCATCCGTCAATCGCATTCTTCTGGTTGTTTGCGCGCTTCAGTCTGTAGCCCTGGCGGTACTGGGGTGGATAGCATGGAAGCAGAGTGTACCAGGATATGGGCCCAGAGAACGGAGTCTCCTCTTTTGTACGTCGTAGTATTGCCTTTACATCACTCCGATTCAGCTGACTGAGAGGTCAGCGCCGGCTCTTGAGGCAATAGAGCACGAGACGAAGGTGTTTACCAGTGGGCTCGTCGAGACTGGTACCAACACACGATGGCAAGGGACGACGCCCGACGTCGATGCGGCATGGCAGGAGCTATACAACAGTCCGTCTATCTCTCGATCGTTCGTTGATGGCAAGCTCACTGGGCTCGGTAGACACCCTCCTGCGCATCCCAAAGGCCCAAGCCGCTATGCTACCTAACCGCACATATCCCATATACGGAGACGAGGGATACTATGTTGGCGGACTGGACGTCTTCCATCAATTACATTGCCTGGTGCGTTGATCACGTTGTACATCACTCAGAATGTGGACTGAGAAAGCTGCAGAATATGATACGGATGACGGTCTACCATGATTCCTACCCAAGCCAAATGTTCGAGCTCAAAGACAACCATATCAGCCACTGCATTGATAGTATTCGACAGTCTCTTATGTGCGTAGACCATCATTTGGAGTCCTAGAAGGAAACTCATATCATTCCCATCGTAGGTGCAATCCCGACCTTTCGGTGAATGTTTGGCAATGGAATGCGACCCAGGCTGCTGTGGTTGGTCACGGTACACAGGTGCACTCGTGCCGGAGTTTCGACCGTATTCGTGATTGGGCGCACGCTAGCGCAATGGTCGAGCCGCTCGATAGATCTATATACGTCGAGGATGACTTGGTATTTGAGCATGGTACATACTGACTGTAAAGCAAGAGTAAACTACGATGAAATTGGAGCTACCCTTACCTCTGTCGAGGGCTTCAAACAGAGCCCAATAGAGATTATATTTCTTCGTAAGCTTGGCATAGTGCGCCAGGATACGTGACATCCATGGCAGCCAGGATTTACGTTCGAGTGGCGAACGCACACTTGGCGGAGTAGGGAGAATGAGCTGAATCACTTGCACGCGATTTGAATATTGGGGACAGTTAGTGCCAGACTGAGACTCCAAAGGGTATTCCACACACGATCACATGATACAAACTCTTGAAATGCGCGCGTAAAGCATAGACTTAGACGTTGTATGATAAATCGAAGTACTATCGAAGGAGGCACCTGCAAGGCTGTAGTGACACGAAATAATCTTACAAGTCCATCACTTATGAGTGAGACATGTGTTCTTGTTTGGTTGAAACTTCCACTGTGACCATATATACCGTCGAGACACTTGACTCACGACTCCCATGTCCATTGATCAAGACTGCATGCATTGCCCCGCACACGATGGTCTCCATCTGTATTTGCAATGTGGTCGAACTAGGCTAGTTCCTATGCCCGAAGATACGAGGGCGGGACGGGCCAGGCGGGATGTGTCGCTTAACGCAGGATTATCCGCTTCCCGACACGCCGCAGGATGCCAGCATTGACACGTCTCAGCGTCCTGGAGACATCTCAGCGTGTATGTTGGCGTGCTAGCAGTGCGAGTCCTCGAAGAATGCCAGCATCGAGCAGCTTGGGGAGGGCATGCTGGTTGGAGGAAGGAATTTTGCCGGCGCATCTTGTTCCAGTGTCGATGTTGCAGTGCGGCGCGTGATGTGGTCTGTCCGTTCTCCGGCAGGTCTGCGCGCGCCGCTCGTTCTTTGATGCACAATTTTTCGAACTGCTGCTTTCTTCGGGAAGTGTTCCGTTCCATACTTACGCCAGTTGATGTATGTTTACCAAGATCTAATGCATCGTTGTGTTCCTCCTCTAATACATAAGCACTGTATGAATCATGAGTTGAGACTTTGTGAATGTACTTGTCATTCGTGAAGATGTGTTGCAATAACTGGTAACGCAAATGATAATACACTTTCGATGGACTTGTATATTCTCGATAACAGTCAAAGATACTCGAATGCCCGGGATATATCCTGCACAAGAAACACGGCCGTCGGTAAGCTGTCCTTTGCTCATGTCGCGTGACACCCGGGTATGTGTTCTGGTTTGGCTGCGACTTTCAGAGTCGCCATATATAATGTCCAGAAGCTTGACTTACGACTTCCATGTCCATTGGCCGAGACTGCATGCATCGCCCCGCACAAGATGGTTGCCCTCTATACTCGCGAGCAGGTCGACAACGGCCAGTCTCTATGCCCGAAGATACGAGGGTGGGACAGGCCAGGCAGGACGCGTCGCCTAGCGCAGGATCATCCGCTTCCCGACACGCCGCAGGATGCCCGCATTCACCCGCCCCAGGGTCAAAAGCGATGAGGCTACCCAGTCCTAGCTGACCTCTGGGGCATGTGTCTGTTGGTGTGCTCGCTGTGCGTGTCCTCTGGAGATTGCCAGCACCGAACAGCTTTGGGAGGGCATCTGCATGCAAGGATATAAGAGTGCGTGACCCATACGGATTCCAAGATGTTTACTGACTATTTTCTCCAGCGTACCCTCAGAGGGCGCATTCCTTGTTGATGCCAAGTGAGGGTATGCCCGTTGTTTCTCCCATCCCATATCATTTCTGACCACCCGCGCAGAGCATTCGCAGGATGTTGTAACTTGATGTTAGACACCGTCAGCCGGAAACTTCTAGAATCTTCGTGACGGTACACCTATCCACATCGAACGAGATTGGCTGGCTACCGCAGGGATTTGGATCTTAGGATCCTACTCTGTCACAAACTTAGGGAATCAGAGGTGTGTCGGCCACCTCACTAAGCATTCCCTGGGGGCCGGAGGTGTTACTAGTCGTCTGCTCGCGCTGCACCAAATACTATCATGTATCGTGCTCGATGGGCATTCGCTGTTACGTACGTTCAACGTCGTCTTCGCCGAGTCCGAGCCCGAGTCCGAGCTAACTTTCATCTAGGTATGGTCGACCTCCAGGCTCCACACCAGCCGTCCTGAAGAGAGTTAAGAAAGAGATCAGGCGCCACATCGGGATCACGGACCGCAAAAACACCGAACGACAGAAACTCTCTTCAGGACGGCTGGCGTATTTTGACCGGCACTTCCGGCAATTCCGCTTTGGGAAGTTGCCTTTCGCCTACACCTCTGGCGGCGCGCAATGTCAGCTACAGGTTAAATCTGGCTCAAATGGCGCGCATCGTGCAATACATAGAATAAAATAAATTATAAATGGAGTGCACTACATGCGGGCAAGGTCACAAATAGTAGCAACCACACACCCTAGGCCTCACAGACGCACCTCATCACCCGGTAGAGTAGTTACATTTTCCTGTCATCTTCGTGAACATGCCAGCCCGAGGATATGCAATTGAGTATCTTTCCCATCCACCCCATTGTTTGATTGACCGTCTTCTTATTTGGGCGCTTGCGCAGACCGTGTTGAAACTTGAGATGGGTTTATCATGATCCTGGACGTCCTATCCAAGTCCATCGTGTCCCTCTTCGATTCGAATTCCTTTGGACAGAGCTCATTATGCCGTCCCCTCGTCTCCACCGTTGCTGGCTGTATATATCCTACATCTGCCGAGGTTTCTCATTTCTATATCAGCCAATGCCTCTGGCTGCACCATAAATACCAACACATTCTCAATTACCCCCAAATATTGCCATTGAAAGCTATTTGAACTTGTTACTCAATCTTCCGTCTTGCTGACCGCAAACGCGCAGCCGCCACTAGTATCTGTATAACACTTCAACATATCAATACTTACAGCCTGCATTCATCACATAGAAATGAATTATTGGCCTACTACTACTCTAACATACTTCCGCTTTGCTCCGACGCAATGCACGCTATTCGACCTGCAGCTGACATTGCGCGCCGCCAGAGGTGTAGGCGAAAGGCAACTTCCCAAAGCGGAATTGCCGGAAGTGCCGGTCAAAATACGCCAGCCGTCCTGAAGAGAGTTTCTGTCGTTCGGTGTTTTTGCGGTCCGTGATCCCGATGTGGCGCCTGATCTCTTTCTTAACTCTCTTCAGGACGGCTGGTGTGGAGCCTGGTCGACCTCGGTCGTCGGATACAAATGTGTTCGGGGACCTTCTGGCGACCTCTCCCCGCGTGTAACTAGTTCTGCACGTTGTGCCGTAGAGGAGCCTGGTCCCACTCTTTCAGAGCTTATATAGCACGGGCACGCCACCTTTAGAGTGCATGAGTCACGCTGCTGTGCTCATGAGACGCTATTCTCATTGTGGTCTGTCCATTTGATCGAAGGCGTTTGGAACTTCAGCACTTGGCAGGACTGGATTGACACCGCCAGTGGTTCGCTCCTCTAGTGGTGCTGGTTGGAAGTAGGGATTTTGGTGGCGCGTTTCTGTTCCAGTGTCGACGTTGCAGTGCGGCACGTGATGTGGTCTGTCCGTTCTGCGGCGGGTCTGCATGCGTCGTTCATGCTCGTCCTTGGATGTATAATTTTTCGAACCCCTGCTTTCTTTGGAAAGTGTTTGCGAGTTACCGTGGTGTATGGTAGCGTACCGGAATTGAATAAATTGTTGCCTTCTTTCTCCAACGACTCTGGCCCGGTAAAATGTGTATCGTTTGTTCTTGTGTGAGGTAAGTTATGCACACTTGCGATGGACGTTTATGTACGTTGTCATTTGTCGAAGACACTGAACATGATGCTTGAGAAGCATGCTACATCAAGTGAACGGTAAGCTCACAACTGACCGAAGAATAAGAATATGTCGGTGCATTCATGGCCCGTTCATGGCCATCAGCTGGAAGGCTGTCACTACATGCAGTAGAGAAATCCGCCCATAAAATACGGATTCATCCGGTGACATTCTACATAGACTGAAGAAGTTGAAATGCCAAAATTCTAGGCGATAGGACCACACCCCTCATCCCGTTATTCAACCTAGATTGCTCTATACAGTGCTTAGCGCTTATTACTCAAAAAAACCCACTTGAAAGATTAATGGGGACTATTGCTGCGAGAATACTGGTATAACACGAGTATGCTACAAGCAACGATGGAACCTGAGGCCCTGAGGTACAAGTCTCAAGAAGACTCCTATGCGTACTCTAATTATTGTAGGTAACTACACTCTACAACACTACATAGGCCGAGCGTCAAGGGAGACATCTACAGCTGGCGCGTTCGCGCGCGGGCAGTACCCCAGCAGGAGGGTGCCCTCGGACGAGGGCAGGTTCTTGAAAGCTGCGAAAACGCAAACTATTGTCTGAAAGGTGGAAGACTAACATCATACTACGCCCGCCATGCGAGCAACAGCCTGGGTCTTTGCTCCGCGCACAGGCCTGCATGTCCTCGCAAGCTGAGCCGTTGCCTTTCCAGCGACGGGAGGTGGTTGAGTTGCGCGCGCGAGTCGTGTGCGAACGCGTCTAGCAGGCGGGGTCACAGGTGCGTCCGACCACGAATCGGTCTTGCGCTTGCGATTGGTGCGTAGTTCGGGCGATGAAATAGGACTGGAGCTCGAGGCTTTGGCTGCATAAGGATGATTGGTAGCGATGGATGTCTTCCGTGCACGTTTCAGTGGAAGCGATGAGTCCAACGCCTGGTGGTGGACCTTTCTTTTGCGAGATGGTGGAGTCGTGGGGCAGTGGATGATCTTCTTTGTTGCCGATGTTGCTTGTTGTCGAGGTGGCCAGACGATATTCTGACGGAGTCGCGCGAGGATAGCGAGGGGATCATATCTCCATATCCCAGATGGAAGCTGAGTGATTTGCCTGGCAGAGGCCACGGAAACTAGCGACGGATGCGCTGTGAGCAGGCGAAAACGGGGCATATCGCCATAGGGATGTTGGTGTATTGTGACTGCGCCAGTCACTGGGTGCTTGAGAAAGATGTCTCTTTGGAGCTCTGGGAGTATTTGCAAAGTGTATTCACAGTTTTGTTGTAACTCTGGCACCTAAGGGCCCATGTGAGCACTCATCTTGCGGATAAAATGGCACGCACCTCATCGAAACGCCGACGCTCGGATATAGGACGTTTGACATTATGCTCGTAGAGTTCTTGAAGAAGTGCGATAGCGTTGGGCGCAGGCCGAAAGGCCAGGTCGGAGAACGCAAATGCTTCGATTACAAGTTCCGATGTCACTAAAAATCATGTAAGAAAAAGCAAAGGATAAAGAGACGGTCGCGCACAATGAAGGAGGTTTATCGGCTGATCCATCGTTTCGAGCATCTCCCCGATGTTCATTCCGGCAGCGCCTTCGTGCGAACGGAACTGCATCAATGTCAACGTCCAACCCATTCCGGAGCAAGAAAAATAGGACGGACATCAAGCAAGTCATTTGGCTCGACAAGGTGCTCGGCCGATGCGTTCGGAAAGGACAGAGAAAAGGAGATGCAGGCCTCTGTGTATAACATGGACATGGTGGACCGTGGTCGTGGTCGGAAGCAAAGATGGGAATGGGTTGCGTCATCGCAGCGCACAAGACGCGAACGAGCACGTGAGCGCGTCACGTCCTGAATCCTGATCTGCAAATTCAATGTGCACCCATCATTGACGACTGACTGAGCTCTCATTCTTGTTTTTTTTTTCACCTACCCTCACCTGGTGCATGTTGGATATAGGAATTTTGGCGACGGGATTTGGTCCACTGTCGACGTAGCAGTGTGGCGCGGGATGTGGTCTGTTCTACGGCAGGTATGCACGCATCGTTTATACTCGTCCTCAGATACATATTTTTTCGAACCCTGCTTTCATCAAGCAAGAGGCTTTGGATATAGCCGATGCACGGTATACCACTTTTCAATGAATATTTCGCTTCTCCATTCGATAGCTTGGTCCCATACAAGGACTGTGCGTCGTTTTTTGTTCTGGTAAGTTTATTGTGAGTTCAGCCAGGCGACTCATATAGACTGTCGCAGTATGTAAATGCTTGTGTACGCCTGTCGATGGCCGAAGATACATACACTCGTATACTACAAGCGGAAATGAGACCCGAGGCCCGATGAGTACTACAAGGCAAGTGTGTAGTTACCCAATCTTCGTAGGTGATGCCAAACGATACACTACTACGAGGCCGAGCGTTCAGGTGGATGCCTACAGCAGACGAATCCACCCGTAGGTTACGATGCAGCGGAAGGGCATCCTTGCCTGCTGAAAATGTCCCTCGCATGTCCAAGGACGTGCCCTCGAGGGAAGAAGTTTGTCGAAGCCAGCGGAAACGCAAAATATCGCACGTAAAGTCAGAGACCAACATCAGACTACGCGCGCCATGCGAGCAACAGCCTGTGTCTTTGCGCCACGCATAGGCCTGCATGCCCTGGCAAGCTGGGCCGTTGCCTTCCCAGCGACGGGAGGTAGTTGAGTTGCGCGCGCGAGCCGTGTACGAACACGTTTCGCAGGCGGAGTCACAGGTGCGTCCGAATCCGAATCGGTCTTGCGCTTGCGACTGTTGTGTAGGTCGGGCGAGGAAGCAGGACTGGAGCTTGACGCTTTGGCAGCATGAGGATGGTTGATAGGAATGGGTGCCTTGCGCGCGCGCTTCAACAGAGGCGATGAGTCTGACGTCTCCTGGTGGACCTTCCGCTTGCGAGACGGTGGAGTCGTGGGGCAGTGGAGAATCTTTCTCGTTGCCGATGCTGATTGTTGTCGAGGCGGCCAGACGATGTTCTCCCGTAGGTCTGCAAGGCTGGCGATAGGGTCGTTTCTCCACAGCCCGTAGGGAAGCTGACCAAGTTGATTGGCAGCGGCCACGGAAACCAGCGACGGATGCGCCGTGAGCAGGCGAAAGCGGGGCAGGTTGCCGTAAGGAAATTGGTGTAATGTGACTTCGCCGGTCACCGGGTGTTTGAGAAAGATGTCTTTCTCGAATCTCGGGAGCATCCGTAGAACGTATTCGCATTCTCGGCGTAACTCTGAAATCTAAGGACCCATCTAAATACGCATCTTGCGGATAGAATGGCACGCACCTCATCGAAACGCCGACGCTCGGACGTGGGGCATTTGGTATTATGATTGTATAATTCGTGAAGAAGCGCAATGGTGTTGGGCGGAGGCCGAAAGGCCAGGGCAGACGATGCAAATGCTCGGGCAACAGATTTTGATGTCACTAAAATTGTTAGGCTAGGCATAGAAGAAGGACGCGGTCGCGTACAATGCAATAGGTTTATGGGCTGATCCACCTTATTGAACATCTCCCCGACATCCATTCCGGCAGCGCCTTCGTGTGAGCGGAACTGCATTAATGTCAACCTCCAGCGCACTCGGAGAAGGAATAGGACGCACGGCAAGGATATGCACAGGTCGAACAATTTGCTCTACAGATGCGCTCGGGAAAAATGGAGAGAATGAGATGCAGTCCTCTGTGTAGATCGCGGGCATGGTCGTCGTGGTTTGAAGCAGAGATGTGAGAGGGTTGCGTCATTGCGGAACTCTTTCCCGAAAGTCCGCTCACGTGATTAGACATCTCGATCACTGGCGATCAGTGGCTATTGTGGTGCCGTGAAACGGGCAGCAACTTGGTTTCCGACCACCACGACCACCTTCGGGTGGTGCTATCGGACCTCTCTTTGGATGTCGCAGCGGCCAAAGTACCGCGGTGATCATTATTGGCGGGAGGGTGATGTAGATTGGTGGGAGGAGCTGCCAGAGGAGGATCTCCCCGCCGTTGGCTACATCCCAAAGAAGTTCAGAGGCCCCAGCTTTGATCTCGACGGCATCGATCTCGGCAAGTTCACTAAGGGTATTGTCGCGCACGTTGCTCCCAACCCGAGCCGTCGTCCCAATACTCCTCTCGGTGGGCGCACGAAGACCAGCAACTATCGGCTGCCGAACCGCGAATTTGTGATTGAAGCCTCACCTAATGGAAAAAATGACCAACTCACCAACGACCGACGCCTTGAGACTCAGAAACTGCACATGGTGCCATTTGCAACATCAACCGCTGCCGTAGGTGTACTATGCGTTGCAGCTTTCTTTAGCTCATTTTTCTTGGTAGGGATTTGTAATCGACCGCCACAGAGGGCAACCGCCCGGGACTTGGTTTCCTTGTGGGCGCAATAATAACTTTTTTGGTGAGTTCTGTGTATCTAAATGCCGCCACTCAGAGCTCTGGCTTACATCGACCGTAGCGAGCCCAAATCTCCACTCCGAAGAATCCAAGAACCTGTGGCTCTTTTTCTCTCTGCTGTCCCTGCACAACCTGAACTTTGCGAGCGGAATTATTGAGCTTATTGCTCACAATCTCGCGAATTCCCCCAAAGACCGGGTGAAGTACACGGATGTGAGCCACACTATTGCGCTGCCATATCTCATTTACTAATTTTTTCGTAGTATTTTCCTCATCTGGAGAGGACTAGCAACACGAATCGCGGATACCCTTGTTTGGCGGTTTGCGTGAAGAGTGGCTCTGGATTCCGTATTTTCGGCAGGGACGGAAAGACCGAAATCGATCCTGGCAGGGAAAAACTCAAAGACAACGGGATTCTCTTCATCTCTCATTTGGATCCCGATCAAATGACAATCCGGACGGCGCAGGTCATCCATTATTGGGATTGGATTGGTACCTGGCCAAAGCGCGACAAACCTTTCAATGCTATGATCAACAGACTCATTCGCTCGGTGCGCAGCGGAACAGTAGGTTGCTTTCAGCCGGGAGTGGGCGAGACGTTGGCCTACTACGATGCTCGCATCGCAAACAAGAATCCACCCAGTTACATAGACCCAGTCACTCAGCTTACCGAAATCGCAAAGCCCACTAGGAGATCTCCGCCATCTCCAGGACCCATTACTCCGCCCACCGTGCTCGCCTACAAGCCAGGAGTCCTTGATTTGTTCTATTATGCTACCGATCCGGACGGAATCACCCCAGACCAGGAAGCCATGGAGAAACGTCGGCTCAAAGTGCTCAAGGCTATGGAGGATGAGGCTGCCTCGCCACCCGTCTACGAGTCCTCTTCCGACGACGATTCAGACAATGCCGCGCCGACCAATACAGCGACAACTCCAGCTGCATCAGAACCTGAGGGGGATGCGGATCATATGTACGAATTCGACTTCGGCGGCAGGAGCGACTTGGACACCGAAGAGTACGATGAAGAGTCCGAGGTCGAGGCCATGGTCCTTGTCCCGTCATCTGATAGTGACGACGACGGGAACGCCGCGCCGACGCAGACCGCGCCGACGCCAGCCGTATCGAATTCCGAGCCTGACGAGAGCGAAGGAGGAGTCGAGGTCGAAGCCGAGATCAGCACTTCCATTCGCGAGGAGGACAAAGAGGGCGATGCCCCAGTCTCTCCTGTCAATGCTCGCACTGTTCGCACACAGTCAGTCGAGGAAGCCCTTCCCGTCCGACGCAGTTCCAGGATTCCTATCAGAAGCAAGAAATCTGCTCCGCTTGTTGAGTCTGAACACAATGAAGTCGATGAGGTCAAGCCAGTCCGCAAGCCCAGAACTCGCAGTGCTACCCAGAAGAAGGGCACCGAGACCGTCGCTGCGTCCAGAAACAAGGCAGGTCCCGCGGAAGGTCGCAGGCTGCGCACCCGTGCTGCTACTACAAAGGCCGCCAAAGCCGCTACCAACAATGCCGCCAACGTAGATGCGGCGCCGAAGAGAGAGTCGAAGAGGATTGCAGCTATCAAAGGAAAGGCGGTGGCGGCAACGAGTACACAGAGCAACGCGATGGCTGGTCCAGGACCAAGTACCATCGCTATGCGTCGCAGGAAGCGCGACGAAGATTCAGACTCTGAAGTTTCGAAGGACGAAGGTCGCAAGCAGAAGAAGCAGAAGAAGCAGAAGCAGGTGCAGCAGCAGAAACCGACATGGAGGTACTAGAGAGTTTCATTTGCGCATATTCCGTCCACAATCCGGCGAGCCTTTTAGGGTTCGTGTGAGTATATATTGTGTTCGGTACCAGGGGGGAGGATGTCTTGAAGAATAGCTCGATGTTTTACCATTTACATTTCCAGTTACAAGTTGTTACGGCTCTACGTTATCGAATCATACACCTTATTAATATATTGTTGACCGAACTGGACATAAATTGAGAACCAAATTGCTCTTCATTGTAGCAGTTGCACTTGAGCAATGGTCAGTTCCGGTCGCGAGAGTTCGATTAACCGCGGCGACCTGTAAGTTGTAACATTGTATATGTAATTGTCCGAGCGACCTCGAAGGTCTTGGGCGTACGGTTTCTTCTCGGTGATTTTTCTTTCGACTCGTATAAGGCGTAGCAGCTCACTGTAGGAAAAGGGTGACTTCGACGGTGGGAGCGTGAGATTCCGGTCAATCATAATGAATGCTGAGCGCTGAATGCTATCATCGGCCTGCTATCTAGGCTATGTTATGTAGTAGTATCTTACTATCTTTCCAGTAGGTGCGACTTTTCAAATATCCCATCGCAGCGTGGGCATGGCCTGTTCTTCGATAGTAGGTGGCTACGGTCCCAACACTTGGTGTCGCTCAACATTGGATTAATAAATAGCAACGTCCTATACAATGACGAGCGACACAATACAGCATGACCTCTGGATTTTGGGTATCCTCATCTATCCTCTTCAATGACAGAGCAGCTCACATCACCACACACTTCTCATCCTCAACCTTCGACCCTTGGATCCCCATATCCGCAAACGTCTGCGGCCCAGGCCTCGCAGCAGGCTTTACAGCAGGCTGAGGCGTCGCTGCCACGCCAGACGGCACCCTCCCACCAGCAGGTTTCGTGCTCACCGCAGGAACTACAAGCAATGGCATCAATACCCCAATAACTCAAAGAGAGAGAAATAGAGACTCACCACCTTGTTGCCCAGGCGCACCCGCCACATTTTGCCTCGGCGGACTCTGCGAATGCGGCCTCCTCCCTTGTCCCTGCCCCTCAGACGAGCCAGGATCAACAAGCGAGTACCGTTGTCGTCCAGCCATAGCCTGTTGAGCAGACTGCGGTCGTGCTTGCGGCGCAGGCGGCGTTAACGTATGTGCAGGTGGGCTCATCGGCGGCTGCATCTGCTGCAATGGCGGAGTATGCACTGCCTGCGGGGCAACCATATACGGTGGCATAGACGAAATGGCCGGCATCGCAGGCATCGGCGGAGGTGCATCACCCAGAGTGTTCTTCCTCGCCAGCCCAATAACATCGCGGCCACCAGGCTGCGGCGGGGGCGGGCCCGCAGGGTTGTGCTTTTGCATCTTCGCATTCGTCCTTGTCCGTACCAGTGTCGCGCCCATCATCTTCTCGTGCTCTGCTCGGCCCATGCCTGCGGGGTCTGGCTGGCTAAGCACTTGCAAGCGATCCACAGCATCCGTGTTGCCTTTGTCGGCGGCCTTGGTATACCACGAGCGAGCGGCAGTTAAGTCTACCGGGCCACCAACACCAACTTCGTTATAGTACCCCATGGCGAACATAGCGCTAGCCAATTCCCCAGCAGCACGTTCGGCGAAGACTCGTGCCAACCCCTCGTCCTTGTCGAAAGCGCCTTCGGCACCGCAGAGGAACCATTTGCTGAGCGCCATATCTGCCTCACGCTCGCCAGCCTGAGATGCTTTCGAGTAGAAGTCGACCGATAATAATGGGTCGTAGCGGAAAGGGTAGCTCGCAAATTCATACGCATGTGCAATCTTGTATTGCGCTGGAGGGAAGTGGAGGTTCGCCGCCTTGGTGAGATATGGCTTCGCAGCGAGAAGAGGGCTGCTTGGAAGAGCGATAGGCGGCAGTGTTGCCGACGCAGGCGCAGTAAACTCGTCCATCAGAATTAAGGCATACACATACGCTGGCTCGGGAGCATACATCGTCGCCATGTCCGCAGCACGCTTGAGCAGGCCCATGGCCTTGCTAGCATCCTGTGTGACACCAAGCTGGCCAAGCATGTGTGCCATAGCCATTCTGTAGACACAGCTCACAACGTTGAGCCGTACGCCGCGGTCGTAGCACTCCTTTGCATGCTTGGAGTCCCCAAACTGCTCATAGTCGCGCCCTAGGCGGAACCAGGCGACATGACAGCCTGCGCGCGCCGCAGCCTCGAAATCACGGAAAGCTTGGCGCGGGTTTGTGGGTGCTGCCAGACAAGCGCGGAGATAGACGGCTTCAGGGTTACTCGCGGCAAGGGCTGAAACCAGAGAGGTGGCGCGCGAGGAGAGTGATTCAGCGTGCGGTGTCTGGCGCTCGATGAGGTAAACGGCATCTCTGCACCAGGCTATTTGACCAGCTGGCGTCGTCGGTGCTGCTTCGGTGAGATCCTTGATCGTTGGTAGAGGCGGACACGCGTCTGGAGAGGTGTTTTGTGGCATGGCAGGCGTCGCAGGCGCTGACATGGGTGGAGAACCGATGCTGGTCACTCTTTGCATGCTGGCCATGACATCGCTGGCGGGGCCAGGTGGGTGTGAGGATGTGAACGAGAATCCACCGGCAAATCCACCAGAGTTGTATCCTGTGTTGTTGTTCAGAGGTGGAGGCGGCGGACTGTTTAAACTGAGATTGGCTAGTCCCTCGAGATCAACAGCCGGGTTGGACGTTGCGTGCGGCCGGGGAGCTACCATGGGTGTCTCTGTGCGATAATTGGGCAACGTTGGGGGCCCTGCATTATAGCTGGCAGGTGGTGGATTGTCGTAGCTCGTGGACGGTGGATTGTTGTAATACGATTGGTGTTGCTGCTGCTGCGGGGGCGGCGGGGGAGGAGGTCCTGGTGCACTGCCATACGAGTTATAATGCGTCGGTGGTGGTAGTGGCGGCGGGGGGGCGTTATAGTAGTTGTCGTAGCCATAGCCAGCAGGTGGTGGAGGTGGTGGTGGAGGCGGCATCGACATTCTGGTACTTTCTGAAAAGCGTTTGCAAAGAAAACCAGTAATTCAGGGTATACAACGCGTAGATTGCGCTGTCACTACGTATCAAGATGGATAAATCAGTCCCAATCGGCGTCATCGTCGACAGGTACACGCACCGTGGTATTGCCAAGTCCTTGTAAATATGCGCTCCTCCCTTCAACGGATCCAACAATGAGCAGAAAAGCAGCAGATACCGGAGGGAAGAATTGATGATTCCGAGCGAGATGTTGTGGTTAAGAGTAAAGCGCCTACACCGCCCAAATGGCAGGGCTGATACACACGTGAGGCTTCGGCCCGATATCCGAGAGCCCACTTCGCCGTTTCAGAGCGCCATGGCGATGCTCCAGTCTGCCAGCTTTGTCGTGCGAAACTGTTTGGCAGCGCCTCCGCTAACTGCGACTTGAGTAAGTATCATCGGCAGACGGCTATACGGCTCTGAACTCGGTTGGTCTATGCCGACGCTCGCAGTCGATTATACGTACTTTCCCGCCTAGTTCTTACCTGCTCGCAGGTGCGGTTCAGGCGCGGTCGAACGTTATATTTATTCCTGTTGGTGCGGGTGGAGCTTATTTTACACTCACAACATTCTCCAGGCCCGTTACTCTGCCACGGCTACCATTCCGCGTTTCGTGGCACCGTCTTCTATTACTGCCTAATATGGCATAGCTATTGTGTGTCCATATGTAAGCAGATCACTGAGCCACATAGATGTTTCTGGGATTCATTCAATTGTCTTCAAAGGACACGATCGAGCACAAAACGATTGGGCTCTGGAGCGCTGAGCTGAAGGGACCGTACAATACTTTGCTTTCACTTGGGCAACCAAGAATCCAAAAAATCAAACAGGCTCGCTCAGTGGCTCTGGCATTCGCCTGAATCATAACCGTGTTCGACATCACTCCTGCTGAGTTACTCCTTTATTCTCCCTGCCTTTATACACAGTACGTGGGCCCTTCACTTCACGACAGACCGTGGACGCAAAGGCTCTCCCACGGTACGTGTTCCAAAGGGGACGGAACTCATAGCGTTCAAATACAAGACTAGTCCAATATCAAAGAGCACGTATAGCATTCTACACCTACACTATCCTACCAGACACACTACGCCAACAGCATTTTCCTCGGGTCCTCAACGTATTCCTTGACCTTAACAAGGAAGGTAACTGCCTCCCGTCCATCGAGCATACGGTGGTCGTAAGTGAGCGCAATGACCATAATCGGGCGGATGACGACCTGGCCGTTGATGGCAACAGGCTTCTCCTTGATAGAGTGCATGCCGAGCACAGCGACCTGGGGAACGTTGATGATGGGGGTGCCATACAACGAGCCGAAGACACCGCCGTTGGAACTACAAGAGCGTTAGTTGACAGACTGTCAACGATGAGGTGAGACGTACATGGTGAACGAGCCACCAGCCATGTCCTCGAGAGTAAGCTTGCCATCGCGGGCTTTCTTTCCAAGAGCAACGATACCCTTCTCGATGTCGATAAAGTTCATGCCCTCTGCGTTGCGCAGAACGGGTGTAACGAGACCCTTGGGTGTCGCAACAGCAACGCTAAGGTCGACGTAGTCGCGATAGACAATCTCATCGCCTTCGATGGATGCGTTCGCTGCAGGGATCTCCTTAAGAGCAAGGCACGATGCCTTGGCAAAGGCGCTCATGAAGCCAAGCTTGACGTCGTGCTCCTTCAATACCGCATCCTTGTACTTTGAGCGGAACTCCATGATGGAGGACATGTCGATCTCGTTGAATGTTGTGAGGAAAGCGGCAGTGTTCTGGGATTCCTTCAGGCGTTCGGCGATCCTAAGGCGCATGCGGTTCATCTTGACCTGTGGCACTTGTGAGAGGTCTGCATATGCAAGCAAGTGCAGCACACACCCTGGTTTCATTTCGTGAGCCAGCGGCCGGACGGGGAGCCTCCTCCTTGGGCGCCTCAGCCTTCTTCTCAGGCTTCTTCTCCTGCTTCTTCTCGGCGGCAGGTGGAGGTGGGGGAGGCGCATCCTTCTTCTCCTCAGCAGGCTTGGGTGCTTCAGGTTCGGGTTTTGACTCTTCTGAGGAAGACTCTTCCTTGGGAGGAGACGCAGAGGACGAAGCTGGAAATGGACATTAACTACGTGAGGTAGTTAGCACTTGTGATAACGCACATCCAACTTCGCCTGGCTCTATGCGGAAAAGATCTTGGCCGACTGTGACGGTATCCTCCTCGCTCGCAAGATGCTCAGTGATGGTGCCAGACATCGGGGCGTTCACGGAGACGTCGATCTGACGAAGTTATACTCAAATTCATCGGGGTCAACAAAAGCCTCACCTTGTCGGTCTCAATCGTCGCAATCTCCTCGTCGGCCTCGACGGTATCGCCAACCTGCTTCGTCCAGGTCTTGAGGGTGCCCTCAGTGATGGACTCTGCCATCTGGGGAACCTTGACGGTTTCCGCTGCATTTCCGTAAGTACATGTAGAACATTCAGAATACCTACTGTACACACCCTGGATAAGCCTGGTTGAGTGGAACTGTGCGCGACGCGTTGCAAGGTCACTGCAAACGTTATTGGACTTCTTTTCAGACCAACTAATGCACGTACAGTCCGCGCATACACTGCACTGTTTGGCGGGATGAGAGCAAGCTGCGCCCTTTGGCGACCGCGATAATGCGTTTCGAAAGCATTTCGAATAACCAAGCGCCGGCGCCGTCTACTTTGAAGAGATGGTGGTGGGAGAAGAGAGAGTTTGGTTGCGTCTGCTGTAGGAAGAGCCGGCCTCAGCCGTGACGATGTCATGTGTTTGGCCCAGTTTTGGCAGCGCCGGGCCGACGCCGCTGAGCTCGGCGTCCATTAAAGGATGAAGCGGTTGGCGACGCTGCTCAAGCCTTGCAGAACATCGGTAAAAGTGGAATTCACACTTTCCGCTGCCGACATACGCGGTTCAGCCTAGGGCCGGATAAACTCGTCCCCGCGCAGTGCCAACCAATGGGCGCGCGGCGCTTATGTCGGGCGGGGTAGCGGGGAAAGCTTTCCAGGAAAGAATTGACTGAATGTGTGTATTTCTTTGAAAGACACTATGTAGACCTCAGTCAAATAGCGTGAGAGGCTCAGGACACCATTGAACGCTCGGTGCTACTATCATCGCGCCACATTATGACGTCACGCGACTGATTGAAGAACTTGAAATGATCGTCGGCCGATAATGCCATTGTCGAGCTTGACTTGCATTCTGTCTCCTCCCATCATGTCCACCGTCCAAAAAATCCAAGTCGCCATTGTCGGCGTCGGTCTCGTTGGATCTGAGCTGATCAGCCAGCTCCTCGCCGTCACCAAGCCATCTCCATTCCAAATCGTTGCAGTCACATCTTCCAAGAAGACCCTCTTTGGCGCATCTTTGGGCTCAGACTGGAAGTCCTCTCTTGATGGATCGCAGACAAAAGCGGATATACCTGCACTAACCACCCATCTCGAGGGATTACTACCCAATGGCAAAGTCGTGGTTGTCGACAACACTTCGTCCGATGACATTGCTGCTTTCTACCCGCGCTGGCTTGCAGCAGGTATCAACGTAGTCACCCCCAACAAGAAGGCTTTCTCTGGAGAACTTTCGCTCTATGAGAAGATTGTGGAGTCGTCCAAAGCATCCGGCGCCCGCTTCCTCAACGAGTCCACTGTCGGCGCTGGCCTTCCCATCATCTCCACGCTCAAGGAGCTTGTAATCACCGGAGACGAAATCACCAAGATTGAGGGCGTATTTTCTGGCACCATGAGCTATATCTTCAACCAGTACTCGAACGGTTCCCCAGAAGGACCTGCTTTCTCTTCCGTCGTGAGCGAAGCTAGGGAGAAGGGATACACAGTATGTTCATCCCACGCTATATTGCCACCATGCCTCACAACCTATTACAGGAACCTCATCCAGCAGATGATCTCAACGGCTTCGACGTCGCTCGCAAGCTTACTATTCTTTCGCGGACCATTTCTCCCTCTTCCTCCATCACTTCCTTCGCCTCTGTTCAAACCGCCTCTCTGATCCCCGCAGCTCTCGAGGGCATCCCCACTGGCGACGAGTTCATCCGTCGTCTTCCTGAGTTCGATGCTCAGTTCGACGCTACACGAAAGGAGGCCGCAGCAGCAAAGGAGGTCCTCCGTTTCGTCGGTGTTGTCGAGCCTTCTACTGGCACAGTCAAGGCAGGGCTTGAGCGCTACCCGACCAGCCATCCGTTCGCTACTAGCCTTGGCGGGTCGGACAACATTATCATGTTCCACACGAAGCGCTATGGTGCGCGTCCGTTGATTGTGCAGGGCGCTGGCGCTGGCGCGGCGGTCACTGCAATGGGCGTTCTTGGTGACTTGTTCAAGTGCGTGCCACTCTCGTTCTCACTGCCCCGCAACTGACAAAGTCGTCAAGGCTTGTATAATCTAGTGCCTTTGTACAAAAAACATGTACTTTTATATTGCAAGTTGTAAATATCGAAGGCGAACCACCATAGACGTGATAATACTTGGAAATGCGAGTTCGAGCTACTGCGAGTTCTGGCCACTATCGTTTGGGGCTTAGACGAGCTCTATTCCTCGTTTCAAGTCTAAAACCACCCCTCGCCTCGCAATTCTTCAGCTCCTGAAATGCCCTTGTCTCTATCCATTCATCCTGGTCCTCATACAGTTTGAGGTGCAAGAGACTCAACCGGGGGCGCGCATTGACAATTCGTGTGTACGCCCTGAGCATCACCGACACCCAATGCTCATCATCGTGCATATGCCCGATATCAAAGACCCGAAAGAATTGCAGGGAGACGGTCAGCGTCTCGAGAGCTGCCAGGACGTCTGCGTCCCTGAGGGGACCTAGGACACCAGCGATAAACGCTTCTGGTTCCGGAGTCCCAATACGAAGGTGCAGCTCACGCAGTGCGAGGACGTACGGGGACAGCGCGCGAATGGGGATTGGCGACATCTCGAACCGCTTGAAGGTCAGGGAGCGTAGAGTGCACGGAGACCGTTCCAGGAAGGATAAGAGGACAGTGAGATCCTCGTCGTCATAGCTGAAGTCGCAGAAAAGCTCTTGAAGAGATGGAAGAGAAGCTTGTACAAGCCAATTCGAGGCGGGCAGCCGCACGTCGTGTGCGCTCGGATGGATCAACTTGACGAGATGACCTGCCGGTGGTGTATACAAGCCATGACAGTGAATGCGCTCCAGGACAGGCGATGTTAGGCATTTATGTATAACGTTGCATACAATTTCGGGTCTTTCATTCTGAATTGTGATTTCTTTGATTTGGTGCCAAGGGAGATTGAGGTTTGTGATATTGACCGCAGTGACCCGTATCAGATTTGGAACATGCTTGAAGGCTTGAGGCATCTCATACATCACGGACTGTATAATGCGCAGCTCCTCGAGTATACCAAGGTCGAGACGCGTTGGGAAGGCTGCGGCATGAAGGAGAGTCGGGTTCCTCGTCTGCAGTCGAAATGATTTCCACCGACTGGAACACTCCAACAAGCTTTTAAAAACATGCATGAGTTGAGGCCTGGGCTTTCGAGAGCTAGGAAATCCAGTATCGATGATTCGTAGAGTGAGCGGTGCGTCGCGAGATTTGACCAGACCCTCGAGGACTGCGTGCTCAATCAATGTCCATTGCGCATTGCTGGTCCGTTTATTGAATACAACGGAGATGGATTCCCAGAGTGAAGTGAAGGCCCGGACGGCATAGTACCAGTGCGAACAGACACCAGAGAGAATGTGCTGTGGAGGTCGCTCAAAAACTGGTGGATCATTAATATTGGATACGTTCCACTCCCCGTGGGGGTCCCAGTCACGGCTGTCGGCATCGCATAAGCAGAAGTATTGAAATATACGCTCGAGAATATCATCTGGAAAATCCAGGGATATTGCCATGATGGTGGTGTGATTTGAACAAGCCTTGAAGGTGATCAAAAGCAATATTTTCGGGTCGATTGCCGCCTCTGCCAAAGAATGGACACGGAGATTCATTTGAGGCTGGAGCTTGACCTAGAGAGTGTTTCTCGGTGACTAGTGACTGGGAACATGGTCGTCCGAAAAGTGTCCAGTCGATTCCAAGGACGAAAGTACGGGCCGGACTCCGACTCGTACCTCCAACAATCATGTTGGTCAGAACATTCACTCCCTTCCGCACCCTCAGAGGCACGTTTAGTCGTACTCTTTCCACATATATTGTGTATGCACCAGACAGCGCAACTGGTGACCGATTGGCTGTGAGGGAACAGCATCTGAAGGCCATACGTCCAAGTATTGATGCGGGGATCGTCCGTCAGTCGTTGTTCTCACTTGCAGATGGTGCCATCTGATTCTACCACCCTACAGGTGTTGCTGGTATGATGCTTGACCCGAAGACGGAGAGGGAGCCATATGGGTCCATGCTTCTTGTGGATGCACCTGATATGAAGACTGTGCGGGCCCTGGTTGAGGGCGATATTTACTGGAAGACGGGGGTCGTAAGTTGTCCTTTGAACGAGTGTTTATGGGAGCTAACAGCCCCCAGTGGGACAAGGAAAAGCTGACTATTACACCCATCAAATTGGCGACACCCCTTCCAGAGTTACCAGAGTAGAGCATGCGGTATACCGGTCCGGCACCACACGTGCCCGAGACAGCCTAGCCTTAGATTTCCATGTCGTTCTTCCTCCGCTCGCGTAATCTACTCTTAAAGCCATCTTTCCGGGTTTCTGCACACGCACAACTTCGCCTGATGTCCTCCACACCCTACGAATTCCTGCTTACCTCCAAGCCTGCGCCTGGCGTCGCGCTCGTTACGCTCAACCGGCCCAAGGCGCTCAATGCACTCTCCTCACCACTCTTCATCGAGATCAATGCTGCAATGAACGAGTTCGACAACGACGACGATGTGAAAGCCATTGTGCTGACTGGGTCGGAGAAGGCGTTCGCTGGTAAGCAATACCCCGCCTTATGACGTCGAGCATCAATCCCAACACATCTTCAGCCGGAGCAGACATCAAGGAGATGAGGGACAAGACCTATGCCGACGTCTACAAGAACAACTTCCTCGAGAACTGGGGTCTTCTCACCAAAGTTCGCAAGCCAGTCATCGCCGCCGTGAGCGGGTACGCGCTTGGTGGAGGCTGCGAATTGGCGCTGATGTGTGACATTATTCTGGCGTCTCCCACGGCCAAATTCGGACAGCCGGAAATCAACATTGGTGTTATTCCTGGTGGAGGAGGCAGTCAGCGACTGGCACAGGTCGTGGGCAAGTCGCGCGCAATGGAGATGGTCCTCACAGGGCGTATGGTGTCCGCAGAGGAGGCAGAGCGGTGGGGTATGATCAGCCGGGTCGTCACCGAGGGCTCAGTTGTGAACGAGGCAGTGAAGATGGCCTCGGTCATTGCATCCAAGGGCGCGCTATCTGTGCAGGCCGGCAAAGAGGTCGTCAACGCGGCATACGAACTCACCTTGAATGAGGGTCTTCGTTTCGAGCGCCGCATCTTCCACGGTCTCTTTGCAACCAAAGACCAGAAAGAGGGTATGTGTGATAGTCATTCATTCGACCTTGTCGCTGACCTTCTCTCCAGGTATGACTGCGTTCGCCGAGAAGAGGCCACCTAACTTTACCCACGAGTGAACGGATCATACCACAATGTAAAATATCGAGAAATTGAGTGCTCTATCACCTGAGCAGAATGGGATGATATTGTTTCGGTTAAGTGGAATATATATGCGCTGCTGCCGTGTACTGCTAAGCCAACATAGGTAGGCAAATGTAAAGATACGAAATCAAGACACTGAGAAATGTAATGGCATAGTTTGTTGGCGTTAGACTGATGCTTGACGTCTTTGCGGCACTCTGACTCTGACTCTGGAAGTAACCGTAAAGCCAGTTCACTGTTAAGTTTTAACGGCGCCCCGTTGCTGGTCATGTGATCGATGCTTCAATCATGGTAGCGTGGTACCGATCACATGGTGCTAGCTTTTACATTAACCATCATGTCCACATTATACACAGAAGACTGCATCTCGTTTTCTCCGCTATTTGCGAGCACATCGCCCCTGCAACTTGTTGAACCAAATGACTTGCTTGAGGTCCGTCCTATTTTTCTGTCTCCGGAGTGCGCTGAAGGTTGACATTGATACAGTTCCGCACGCACGAAGGTGCCTCCGGAATGAACGTCAGGGAGATGTTTGAAAAGACGGTTCATCCAATAAACCTTTTACATTGTACGTGACCATATCTCTTTCCTTTGCTTCGCTCACGATTGCAGTGACATCGGAACTCGTCGCTCGAGCATTTGAAATTTTCAAAGCCGGCCTTTCGGCCACCGCCCAAAACAGTTGCCCTTCTTCAAGAACTTTACTAGCATAGTGCTAAGCGTCCCATGTCCGAGCGCAGGCGTTTCGATGAGGTGTGCACCATTCTGTGCACAAGACGAGTGTTCACATATGTTTTTAGGTGCCAGAGCTACAGCAAGACTACGAATACACTCTGGAGATAATCCCAAGGTTCCAGAAAGATATCTTTCTCAAGCATCCACTGACCGGCGCAGTCACAATACACCAGCATCCCTACAACGATATGCCCCGTTTTCGCCTACTTACGGCGCATCCGTCGCTGGTATCTGTGGCTGCAGAAAGGCACCTTTATCATTTTACATCTGGTCCGCGGTTAAGAGATCCGCTCACCACCCTCGCGCGCCTGCGTGATAATATTGTGTGGCCACCTCGAGAATATCTGGATTTATATTACAGCATCAAACTGCCACCCCGCAAGCGGAAGGCAGGCAAAAAAGCTGAAGACCCCGCCCCTTCATCAAAACGCGCACGAAAGACGAAGTTTCCTGAGGTCACCAAAACCTCGCTCTCAAGTCGAGAAACTTCACCCGGTTCGCGTACCAGTCGCAAACGCAAGACCCAGTCTGATGCCAATGCACTCGATATGGTACCTGCCAAACGTGCGCGCGCAAGACCAGCGAGACCTCAATGCACACCTGTCGTCGTTTCGAACTTGAAGGCTGAGGGCAAGATCGCCAGTCCATGCAGACCATCACGACCTGTGCGGGCGGCGAAGAGCCAGGCTGTCATACGTATGGCCAAGGTAGTTTGACGAGGGTTTGGGATCATTCATGAGATATTTCATGGCGGATTGAGGATGGTCGAAAGCTCTGTCCTCAAATTCGACATGCTCTTCGAGAGGAGAGGATGACCGTCAGAAGCAGCGGCATAGGTTGTTCATAGTACGCGCTCAAGTCTTTTAGCCTCAAATACGTATAATTGAAGCCTTGTAGTACATAGCGGTGTAGAGCCTAGCGTTACTGTGCGTACTGGCACTTTGTCTTACACCTCATTCTTAGATTCAATACTCAAATATCTGCGAGCTTATTTCTAATTTAATCACTCATTTGTTTTATGAGTTCTGTTAACGTTAGTCATGGTCAAGACATGCAGTACGGCTTAACGAAACATGAGGGCGATGGAAGCTTGTTGACTCCACTTCTTTCGCGTTTTTCGTCTATGCAGAGGGTCAAATTCAATTAGCAAGTACACCAAGGCTCGTTTACTGGACAGTAGAATATCTAATTTCACAAGCAGTCGCTGGGATCTAGCACGAGTGCTGGTGACTGTGATTTTGGCTTCACCCTCACCCAAGTTAATCATGAATCAATGAGTTACTACGCCTCAAGCCCATGGGAAGAAAAATTAATGAGAAGAAACCGTAAGCCTAAGACCTTCGAGGTCGCTCGGGAAATCATACGTGTTACTGGTCGCCGCGGTTAATCAAACTCTCGCGACCGAAACTGACCATTGCTCAATGTAACTGCTACAATGAAGAGCAATCTGGTCCTCGAGATCTGTCCAGTTCTGTCGACAAAGTATTAATAAGGTGTATGATTCGATAAAGTAGAGCCGTAACAACTTGTAACTGAAAATAGTAAACCGTAAAGAATTGAGCTATTCTTCGAGACATCCTCCCCCCTGGTACCGAACACAATATATACTCACACGAACCCAAAAGGCTCGCCGGATTGTGAACGGAAAATATGCAAATAAAACTCTCTAGTACTTCCATGTCGGTTTCTGCTGCTGCACCTGCTTCTGCTTCTTCTGCTTCTTCTGCTTGCGACCCTCGTCCTTCGAGGCTTCAGAGTCTGAATCTTCGTCGCGCTTCCTGCGACGCGAAGCGATGGTACTTGGTCCTGGACCAGCCATTGCGTTGCTCTGTGTACTCGTTGCCACCACCTCCTTTCCTTTGATAGCTGCAATCCTCTTCGACTCCCTCTTCGGCGCAGCATCTGCGTTGGCGGCATTGTTGGTAGCGGCTTTGGCGGCCTTTGTAGTAGCAGCACGGGTGCGCAGCCTGCGACCTTCCGCGGGACCTGCCTTGCTGTTGGACGCAGCGACGGTCTCGGTGCCCTTCTTCTGGGTAGCACTGCGAGTTCTGGGCTTGCGGACTGGCTTGACCTCATTGACTCCAATGTGTTCAGACTCGACCGGCGGAGCAGATTCCTTGCGTCTGATAGGAATCCTGGAACTGCGTCGGACGGGCGGGGCTTCCTCGACTTCCTTCTCCTCGACTGGCTGCGTGCGGACGATGCGAGCACTGACAGGAGAGACTGGGGCATTGCCCTCTTTGTCCTCCTCGCGAATGGAGGTGCTGATCTCGGCTTCGACCTCGACTCCTCCTTCGCTCTCGTCAGGCTCGGAATTCGATACGTCTGGCGTCGTTGCGGTCTGCGTCGGCGCGGCGTTCCCGTCGTCGTCACTATCAGATGACGGGACAAGGACCATGGCCTCGACCTCGGACTCTTCATCGTACTCTTCGGTGTCCAAGTCGCTCCTGCCGCCGAAGTCGAATTCGTACATATGATCCGCATCCCCCTCAGGTTCTGATGCAGCTGGAGTTGTCGCTGTATTGGTCGGCGCGGCATTGTCTGAATCGTCGTCGGAAGAGGACTCGTAGGCGGGTGGCGAAGCAGCCTCATCCTCCATAGCCTTGAGCACTTTGAGCCGACGTTTCTCCATGGCTTCCTGGGCTGGGGTGATTTCGTTCGGATCGGTAGCATAATAGAATAAATCAAGGATTCCTGGCTTGAAGGTGTGGGTGGGCGGAGCAATGGGTCCAGGAGA
>KN880587.1:0-55700 GCA_000934385.1 Cylindrobasidium torrendii FP15055 ss-10
CAGGTGCGCGTCGTGGAGAGCGACGACAGCGCACCAGTCTGGATTGCACAACGTCGAGCACACGCGTTTCCCCCCGTTCCACATCCCCGCGGTACTATCAGCCTCACTGCCGAATATCTGGCAGAACCAGCCTTCTCGCTCGAAGACCGCGAACGCCTCCTTTCTTCACGCATACGAAATGAAGAAGCAGAGGAGATCAACGACTTTATGCCCACTATACGCGCCTCGTCATCATCTCGCCCGACGTCGGTTATCTCCTCCAGCCCTGCAGGTCGTGCAAGTGTATTATCAGCATCCCCAGCGCTCGGCAGCAGCCCCGCGCGTCGGCCACACCCCCATCCGTTCAAGAGTGACACACTGTCTGGTTCACTCAGCAGCGTCAACGCTGGGCTGCCCGGCCTTGTCGTTGGCAACAACACCGCCAGTTCGTCACTCAAAGAGACATTCCCTAAGCCAAGTCCGTCATCAGGTGCCTCCCCTGCCTCCGGGTCGCCTCTCCAACCGCGAAAGAGGTACTCCTCGAGCTTTGGACCTCGATACGCTGCGAAGAGCGACGGCAGCGCAAGCCCCAGCGGCAGCAGCGTCAGCGTCAACGAGCGGCGGCGCTGGCCCAACGAGGATACAGAGGATGTGCAACTTAGTCAGTTCGTACAGGATATTGATGCAAGGAAGCCATTGCGGGCGACAGCACCAGCACCAGCGAGCCCGCCAAAGTTCACAACGAGTCCGAAGACGAGCCCAAGGATGATTAGCTCGCCACTGGCAGGACGGGAGCGGAGAGAGAGTGCGTTGAGTCGGGAGAGTCTCAGTCGGAGGACGTCGTTGAGAGAGCGGGACGAGACGATTGGCCTTGGCTTGCGCGGGCAAGAAGTATTGACTGAACAGGGTGATATCGAGAGGGAACTCGATAGGCTCAACGATGAGTTTTTGGACAGTCTCAAGGGCTTGGGAAGTGGACGTGAGCGTGAGTAATAATATTGACCCCCCCTCCATTCTCGTGTATATATTCAATTGTGCCAGTGTAATGTGCCGTTACTTAACAACTATTGATATCAAGGATATTATGCATTAGCTTCATAAATCGTATCGTCATGTACACCAATGGCTGGCCCCTTTTTATAGCTATCTGCAGTGATGAAGACGAGTCCTTCGCTTTGCCTATCATGACGCGCTTCGAGGTTCGGATAGACATTGATTGAACGGCAAATGTCAAGTTGCCAGAGGTAGGCGCATGCTAGCAGCCTATTAGAGCACGTTTCTTATCTCCTACGAGTGACTTTCACCCCAGGACAAGGAAGATTTCCGATTCAATGCTCCAGAGTAGAAGATCATCCTAGATCATCCCAACAAATCATTATCGCGGACCAAAGACGATAAATGTAGAAGAAACAAGGCGGCACTTAGCTTCTTGAGCGCAGAGACCAAACCTCGACGCCAATTGATTCTTGTCTTACTGCATGAACGCAAAGTTGAGAATCATATCCAATCTATAGTGGTACTTATCCTCGTACTATACAAACATTTTATTCTTCATACTGAATAACATACAACAACTCGCTCATGCAGCGTAAGTGGACGCAGACACGTTACCGCCACGGCCAGTCCAGTTGACGTGGATGTCCTTGCCAGATTGGAAGCGTTCGTTCTCCTTTCCGGGGAGAACGCGGAAGGTGTGTGCGCCGAAGTAGTCACGCTGCGCCTGGAGGAGGTTGGCGGGCAGGATCTCACTGCGGTAGCCGTCGAGGAAAGAGAGTGCGGTGGAGAACGCAGGGGTGGGGATACCCCAGAGGACGGCCTGTGCCAGAACGCGGCGCCAGCCAGGCTGCGCCTTGGCGATAGCCTGGTTGAAGAAGTCGTCGAACAAGAGTGACTCGAGCTTAGGGTTGTTGGTGTATGCGGAGGTGATGTCCTTCAAGAAGACGGACTGAAAGGGACGGTCAGTAAGTGAAAAGGTTTTCATCGAAGTGCGACAGACCTTGATAATGCAGCCACCACGCCACATAGACGCAATACCACCGTAGTTCAGGTTCCAGTTCTGCTCCTTAGCGGTCTCGCGCATGAGCATGAAGCCCTGGGTGTATGAGATGATCTTGGAGGCATAAAGAGCCTGTTCAAGGTCGTCGATGAAGAGGGCCTTGTCACCACGGAAAGCCTCCTTCTGGGGGCCCGGAATGACCTGGCTCGCGCGTACACGCTCCTCCTTGATGGAAGACAGGCAGCGGGCAAAGACAGCCTCACCGATGAGGGTGACTGTGCACGTCGTGAGTAAAATACCAAGTATGTGAACGGAGTAAAACATACCGGGAGTGCCAGCATCAAGAGCAGCAATGGCGGTCCACTTTCCGGTACCCTTCTGGCCAGCCTGATCAAGGATCTTGTTGAGGACGGGCTCGCCATCGTCGTCCTTCTTCTTGAGGATGTTGGCGGTGATCTCGATGAGGAAAGAGTCAAGGACTCCGGTGTTCCACTTGAGGAAAATCTCGGCAATCTCGTCCTCAGAGCATCCAAGACCACGCTTAAGGATATCGTATGCCTCAGCAATCAACTGCATGTCACCGTATTCAATACCTGGGACCATTATTATGAGAAACGAGTGGGATTATAAACTGAGGGTAACGAACCGTTGTGGACCATCTTCACGTAGTGTCCAGCACCACCCTCACCGACCCAGTCACAGCAAGGCTCGCCGTAAGCCTGCGCAGAGGTCTTCTGGAAAATCTCCTTGATGGCAGCCCAAGCCTCCGGGGCACCTCCAGGCATAAGCGAAGGACCGTGGCGGGCACCTTCTTCACCACCAGAGACACCGGAGCCAACGAAGTAGAGGCCCTTCTCCTCGAGAGACTTCCAGCGACGGTTCGAGTCCGGGTAGTGAGAGTTACCACCATCGATGATGATGTCACCTTTCTCAAGGAAAGGAACGAGCTGGTCGATGAAGGAGTCGACGGCAGCACCAGCCTTGACGAGAAGAATGATCTTGCGGGGGCGCTTCAGCTTGGAGCAAAGCTCCTCGATAGAGTGCGCGCCCTGGACGTTGGTGCCTATGCAGGATCAGGGAGTCAGAGTTTGGACTGGTACTCATTGGGGATAGCTGGACACACCCTTGGCTTCGTTAGCAAGGAAGTCATCGACCTTGGACGTTGTGCGGTTGTATGCGACGACGTTGAAGCCCTTGTCGTTCATGTTGAGGATGAGGTTTTGACCCTGTAGTCAGTTAGATTGGGATGACGCAGTAGATGGACGCGATAGCGACGCGACAACAGTCGTCGAGCCGCGTCTCTGTCCGTTAGGTGGGTGCTCACCATGACGGCCAAACCAATGAGACCTGTGGGCAGAGACGACATTAGCTTCGTTGTCGCGTCACTGCGAGAAAAGTGCGCACCGATGTCACCAGTAGCCATTTCTAAACGCGTTGATGGGTGTAGATTAAGTTGAGAGAGATGCCCAGATCGTTAGAAAACGCTGGCAGATAAGGCGATGTCTGTAGATGTGGTGGTGGTAGACAAGAAAGAGGTGAAGAACACTCTGGGTCAACTTTGAGGTGAACGGTTGCCCCGCCCGGCCCGATCGGCCGACATCCGTTTGCTGACTTGCTGATTCAGGTTGCCCCATTATTTTGCGGAAGATCGATGATTTGGTCGCGAGCGTGTGGTCAACGAATAAGCAGTTACAGTAAAATGCGTATAACCACCGTGCAATGCGTCTGCGCCACATCAGCAACTAGAGATTAACGAGGAGGTTAACCCGGTCCGACGCCGGCGATCGTGTCAGCGCGACCTGTGCTAGCAACCGACTTCTGACGACGGCTGGTATTAGCTCTGTTGGGTCTCTCTAGCTCCTTTGAGCCTGCTAAACTCGTTCCTGTTCTGCTCCCGACTGCGATGGCAACGTCGACCGCGATGGCTGGCGCAGTCCGGACGTCTCTGTCGCTGCCATACTCCGGTCTTTCCGCCGCAGCCGCCAGCCGGGTAGTGGTACACGAAGGATGGGTGTTGAAGAAGAGGAGGAAAAAGATGCAAGGTGCGCCCAATCATCATCACCGCAGCGGCCGCTGTACCAAGCTAACTTCAACCGCAAAGGCTTCGCACGCCGCTACTTCACACTATACCAGTCTGGTCTACTCACTTACTCCATGGACACAGGACAACCTGTCCGCGACCAGATTTCACTACACCAAGCCGCCATTTCCACAGCCCCAGGACGCAAGGATATCCATCTGGATTCGAATACCGCCACCTTCCACATCAAGTGCCTCAGCATGGATGACTTTAACCAGTGGATGACCGCGTTCAGGTATTACCCACTGGGACCGCATCGATGGCACCCTAACAGTCCACCAGAAAGTTCGTAATTATTGGCGCCGAAGTACGACGAACCAACAGTGTTCGACTGGCGCAGCAACAAGGGGCGCTCAAGTTGGTCCGCACCGGCGTAGCCACTGGTGCTATCCTCGATGACATGGCCACCGTGCGTTTCACCTGTTCGCCAAATGAATTCCCACTCACCCAGGCAGTACAGACCCTTGAGGAGCTCGAGCATGCTGTTGCTGCATGCAAACGTCCTGCGCTGGGACGCCACAAGAGTGATAAGGAGAAGACGAAAGAGAGCCATATGTTTGGCCTGTTCAGCAAGAAGGACAAGGACAAGAGTGCGTATATCCATTCGTCGCAATCATCAGGACCCACTGATAACCCCTTCAGACCCGTCCTCACACTCATTATCTCCATCTTCGGAAGTCGCAGCGGAGAGCACACACAGCGATGCAAGCATATCCCCAGACGCATCCTACCAGCGCATCTCTGAGCTGGTGGCAAACTTGAAGAATCAACATGCCTCATTACTCAAGCTACAAGCCCCTTCATTCCCTCGAAATGACGCCGGTGTTGGCTCAGCTCACGCCTCCCCTCTCACCAATTTGCCCACGACTTCAGAGGAGAATGCATTGCCAAAGGACCGCTTCAACCATAGCATGCCTGCTATTCGTGCCCAGAGCCGCATGTCTATCGGAACAGCGGGGACGGATAGTCTGAATGAATGGTACGACGCAGACGATGGTGGTGAGGGCGCTCAGGAGTTTGTGCTCGAGTTATCCGAGGAGCCAAGTCGGATGGTCAGCATTCACACAGGCAAAGGTGACTCGGACGATGGGTCTAGCGTTGATACCGACATTGCTGAAGAGGAGCTTATCCCAAAACCGACGACGGAAGATGCTCCCCAAATTGCGGCCGCAGTGCAAGCGCATATTGATCCTGCCATCCTCGCGCAGAAGGTTGCACGCCGTGCATACTTGCCAGCACCAGTGGTCGGCGACGAGGGCAGTCTTTTCCAGATATTGAAGAAGAATGTTGGAAAGGTATGGTTCTTGTTCGTCGTCTTAATTGCCGTGTTTAACTTTGGCAGGACCTCTCTACAATTGCTCTGCCCGTTTCATTCAACGAGCCATTAACACTCCTACAACGCGCTGCGGAAGAGGTTGAGTACTTTGATTTACTGGCACAGGCCGCTGCTGCAACGGATCCTGTTGAACGAATGCGCTTTGTCGCTGCTTTCGCGGTATCCAGCTATGCTCATACGCGCTATCGTACCGGGCGTAAAGGATTGTAAGTGGATTTGATTTCAGGCGTTCTCTCAACACTTATTGATGATTGCCAGCAACCCAATGCTTGCGGAAACCTATGAGGACCCACGCATGAAGTTCATCGCCGAGAAGGTGCGGCATAATCCTGTGGAAATGGCGTATCACGCCGAGGGCGAGAATTGGGAGATGTGGGCGACGTCTGCTGGGCGCACCAAATTCTGGG
The DNA here is from genome assembly GCA_000934385.1 of Cylindrobasidium torrendii FP15055 ss-10. Classification (NCBI taxonomy): domain Eukaryota; kingdom Fungi; phylum Basidiomycota; class Agaricomycetes; order Agaricales; family Physalacriaceae; genus Cylindrobasidium; species Cylindrobasidium torrendii. Next base: position 5,799 of record KN880587.1, read on the forward strand.
GCAAGAGCTTGGAGATTATCCCGCTGGGAGGCACACATGTGCGCATTGGCGAGGACCACTTCTCGTGGAAGAAGCCCTCGAGCTTTATGCGCAATCTGATGATGGGTACCAAGTATCTTGAGCACGTTGGCCAACTCGTTATCGAGAATGCACACGACGGCGCCAAGTGCGTGCTCGAGTTCAAACAGACTGGGTACTTTGGGGCGTCGAACCAGGTTGCAGGTGTCATATACTCCGGTAAAGGGAGTGCGGTGAGCCATCTGGAGGGCAAATGGGACGAGCAATTGTCAGAAACAGTGGACCCTTCGCATCTGCGGATATTATGGCGTGCTGCACCCTGGCCGAAGGAAACGCAGGAATATTATGGCTTCACGTCGCACTCAATGACGCTAAACGAGATAACCACTGACCTGGAGAGTCAACTGCCGCCTACGGATTCGCGATTCCGGCCAGATGTGAAGGCGTTGGAGGATGGGAATATCGAAACGGCAGACGCGGAGAAGATTCGGGTTGAGGAGTTGCAGCGCGAGAGGCGGAGAAATGGCAAAGAGGCCCACCCGAAGTGGTTTAAGCAAGATGGAGACGAGTGGGTGTACAAGGGTGGGTATTGGGAAGCCCGGGCGAAGGCTTGGAAAGGCGCGGACGTTCCCAACCTCTGGTGATGCTGCATTATCTACGTTCTACTCTCTTTGGATGGATTTCATGGATCACTTAGTACCTATACTATACTCGTATTTACCTCACGTTAATCGCTAATAACACCATTGCTAGAATGCACTCTGGATAAGCAAGCCACAGGAATCGTCGGAATTCTGCCATTGGGATAACCGTACTTGGATGCGTTCACACCATAGCTCATCGCATTTATCCTCCATGACGTCACATTCGAACTCCTTCTCAAGTTCTTCCCGTTCCCATCATCATCTCAGCGCAAAATGGCCGCAGCACCAAAACACACCCCGCATCCACCAATTGTGTACTCGTTCCCCGACGCCGGCGGGCTCGTAGACGGACTGGCCGAATTCATCATCAAGGCGCAGAAAGATGCGATTGATAAGCGCGGCCGATTCACCATCGCTCTCTCGGGCGGGTCTCTACCGAAGAACCTGCAAGGGCTCATTGGAAAAGATGGCGTCAAATGGGACAAATGGTGCGTTGTGCCTTCAGCTCACCGACTTTGCCTAAGAAAGACTCAGGCAAGTGTTCTACGTCGACGAACGCGCTGTCTCACTGGATGACCCGGACTCCAACCATCTTGCCTGCACGCAACACTTGTTCTCGAAAGTGCCCATCCCTTCTAACCACATACATACCATCGACGTCAGCCTGTTGGACGACTTGGAGGAGCTTTCCGACGCCTACGAGAAGGAGCTTATCACCGAGTTCGCTCATCGCGACGCGGCTCGCTTCCCTGTTTTTGACCTCATCCTCTTGGGCATGGGTCCGGACGGTCATACCGCATCACTCTTCCCCGGCCACGAACTGCTCGCGGAGGGTGACCGCTGGGTAGCCTACATCGAAGACTCCCCAAAACCACCACTCAAGCGCATCACTTTCACCTACCCAGTCATCAATCATGCTGCCCGGGTAGCGTTCATCGCAGCTGGCGCGGAAAAGGCAGAAATGCTCGCACGCATTGTCGACCAACCGGAGCTGGGACTTCCCGCCTCCCGTGTCACCCCAGCACACCCCGGTCAACTGTTCTGGTTTGTGGATGAGGCCGCTGCCTCGAAACTCCAGTACACGAAGACCTCGTTCCAGGACCACAAACTTTAGAGCAATAGAGACGTGAAATAGGAAGAATATAGTGTATTTGTATGATTAGGTATCTGCACGGTATGCAATATAATTGTACGATGTAAATATCACCTGGCGGGTGCCTCCGACCAACGACCTCCAAGGAAGGACTTATCATAGAAGAAAACTGATTCCGTCAACTCGAAGGTTTACAGCATGCGTACTATGGCCGGGAAATGGAGATGCAGCGCTGTTACACTCAATGGCCACAGTGTCCCATGTATCAAGGAAACTCTGTACTTGATTCAAGCGTTCATGACCATTCTCAGCGACGGATCACGGAGCTCATATATACATTGTGGGCATAACGGGCTCATCTTAGTGTTTAGAAAGAACCAATCAATGCTCACAAAGGCCAGCAGTCTAGACACGGTCTACGAGCAGATGCTACATTGAAATCCCTCTATTTGCATGAAAATCCGGTTATTGTATTGATACTTAGAGTTTACTTGGTGACAAACTGGCTCCATTCATGGTCGATGGCACCCATTTGGCGGCCGACAAGCTCCTTCCAGATGGGGCGCGACACTGGGCCCATGCCGTCCGCCTCGGTCGGTATGAGAACGTCTTCACCAAGATATCCAATCCGGTCGACGGGGCTGATGACCGCTGCTGTACCTACAGGCATATTCAGTAAACTCATTTGCGTTGTCGAAGAAACAGAGCGCACCAGCGCCAAAGAGCTCAACAAGGTTACCATCCTGCGCAGCCTGTTTGACCTCCTTCATCGTGACGCGCCTCTCCGACACCTCGAGATCCTTGGTGAGCTCAGCAAGCGGGGATTTTCCAGCAGCATGCTCGCGCGCAAGCGTCAGCACGGAGTCGCGCGTGATGCCAGGCAGAATCATCCCATCCAGCGGCGGGGTCACCAGCTCGTACCCACCGCTCGGTTTGCGGAACACAACAAACATGTTCATCGTGCCGACCTCTGTAAGGTCATGCTCCGGACCATATAGCCACAGATTCTGCTGGTATCCCTTGTTCGCGGCAACTTTCTGGGGAAGGACACCCACGGCATAGTTCGCGCCGATTTTGAACGCGCCAGTGCCTCCTGGAGCAGCACGGTTAAACTCTGTTGTGCCGTAGAGCGCAATGGGTTTGAAGCCATTGGGGTAGTATGGTCCAACAGGGGAACAGATCACGAAGAGTAGCGCCTCCGTAGGCGGGTTGATGCCAATGGCACGCTGGGTACCGATCAACGTAGGGCGAATGTACAAGCTGTGGCCAGGCTCGGAGGGAATCCAGTGCTTGTCGGTGCGCACGAGTTCCTTGATGAGTTCAAGGAGGGCTGGGCCGTGGAATGTGGGAAGGGCCAGGCGCGCGGCGCTCGTGTTCATGCGTTCCATGTTTTTGTCGGGGCGGAAAAGGGTGACCTTACCGGTGTCATCTCGGTACGCCTTCATTCCCTCGAAAACGGTCTGCGCGTAGTGTAAGCATGTCGCGCTGGGCTCGAGCGAGAGTGGGCCGTCTGCAGTGTGCGGTGAGATGATGGATGCAAGGAGTGTGGCATTGCGACGCACAGGGCTGGATAGTGGGCTCCTTCCATCCATCAATCAATGACCAGGGGATGGTCAACATGTGGTCCGTGAAGGTGCGCCCGAACACTAAGCTCTCCGAGGGTGGGGGAGCGCGCGCATTCGTGTTTTTGATAAACTTCAGCAGACCAGGCTATAGTAGAGGTGGTTAGCTCAGTGTTTAAAGGTGTAGAAACGCCATGTAGTATAGAGCTCGGCATGTAGATGATGACTCGGACCATGCTCACCTGAATGTCAGGTAACGCGGTCATCTCCCCAGTCATGGGGTCCAGTGTAGGTGTCTGCGACGCATAGCAGCGCCTCCATGCCTGTCGCGGGACAAATGTGCGCAGTCTCAGCATGATGGTGGTAGAAGAGAAAGATGAAGGTTGGCTTTAGATTGACTCGAGTAATCTGAGTTGCCCTTGAGTAGGCCGATCCGGAAATTTCGGCCGCAAACCGATCACTAATTGACGGCCAGCGACGATGCAACTTGAACGACAGAAATACTTCCTATTGTTCGGCGTCTCACACTCTCCAGCCTATTGTTCTGCTAGCAATCCTCATTGAAGAGATAACTATCTACAGTTCTTTAGAGAGAAAGTAGTAAGGGCGACATGTACGCATACGTAGGCATATATAAAGAGGAAATGTCGGTCAGTACAGCACTAGAGAGGTCTCATACACTAGAGTAGAGACAGTGTCATCGAAAACGAATGAAACAAACGCGAAAGTCTCGAACCCCAACAGTTGGCCCAAGTAATCAGGAGGAAAGCGCATAGAAATACAACGACGATGCGACGTAGAGTACAGCGAGCGTATGGGAACAGCACAGAAGTGAGGAGTGCGAGGAGTGGATAGAATAAAAGTGTAATAAAAAAAAGTCAATCAGGTAAACGAATCGAAACAAAATATTCAGTGTCAGTCACAGACAAACACTTACTCCTCACATCGGCTGGACCCAGCCTTTCGCGTCTACTTTTGAAAACGCAGTCGTCGGTGTTGGTGGCGCGGCAATGCCAATGAAGCTTCGCGTACGACCATGGCTGCGGAAGGTGCTCACCCGTGGGGTCATAGCGGGGAATGGAACACCTCCAGGCGGCATCATGTTGGACAGTGTCATAATCGAAGGCGTCCGGGAAGGTGGCAAAGGAGTCTCCATCGCGATATCTTGTGTTGGCGAGGGCGGGAAAACAAACAACGTTTGTGACGGGGTCTTCAGGTGACCACGGCTCTTCCCAATGCTCTCCGTACTTGAGAAACTGGAGGACAAGTCATTGGCCGTTTGCACAACTGAGTTGCGCAAATGTAATGGTGGAGGAGCTGGCTTTCGGGAGTCACGTCTTTGGCGAAGGGAGAGCTCCCGTGGACGGGGCCGGAAAGGTGTCCCTGGAGCTGCTACCGGTGATGCTGCCGTCCTAATGATGGCAGGTACCGATGGCTTCTCTTCTTCAGGTGAAGAAGAGAGAGTCTCGAGTACGACACTGGTTGGCGAAGGAGGAACCGGCGCAAGTAGACGAGGAGGCCGACGTTTGCTTTTTGGGTGACCCAGACCAATATCACTGAACGATGCCCGGGTAGTGGACGCAGGTGGTGGTGGCAGATGAAACGAGGTCTTCCATATGGGTGCACTCGGTGGTGGAACTCGCGAACCTCCTTCGTCATCCGGCGAATTGGTGGACGCGGTGCTCGCTGTCTCGTCTGTGAAACCACCGCCGACTGCCAACAGATCGTTCTCTTCCTCGACCTCGATAAGATCCTCGCTGACTGCTGAGCCGGCTGTACTGGCAATAGAGCCCGCGCGTTTCCGACCAGGACCATAACGACTGCGCCAAGCTGCGCCCATACCTATGCCAAGGGATGAGGCACTCGACTTGCGCGATGCTATGCGTTCCTCCATCGCCTTGTCCAGCAGCTGCGCCTCCTCCTGCACCATCAAACTGTCCTTATCAGACTCCTCATCCATCATGCGGCGACGTCTACCCCATTCCTCCTCTTCATCGGCGGCAGAACTCCGCTCGGAGTCTGAGCCACCGTTCAATTTATGTTCGTAGTCCAACAGCTGGTATATCAAACTGTGAAGGGATTAGCAAGTGGTGTGATGTAGAGAGGCAGTGTAGACGTACGACATATTCGGCCCTATGCACGGGCTTTTTTCCTTTACAAAGTCGTATGCCGGTTGCATGCCTTTCAAATCAGGGAGCTCCGAAGAACCGGCGGCCGCGGCGCGCATGACAAGCGCGATCACCATGGTTGCACTGCGAGAGATGCCACATTGGCAGTGAACCAAAACACCTTCGCCTCTCGTGCGCGCTGCATCTACGAATGCCATGCCGTCCGAAAATCCACTGTTGACGAGATTCTGTTGGCCATGACTCCACATGAGTTTGAGGTAGTGCATTCCGGGACGTCCAGTGGCCAAGTTCGGCGGGTAATAGCTGTTGTCGACCGCGGACGACGAGGAAGCGGACGGTGTGGTGAAGTTGGGTACCGAAGAGACGGCGCGCAATGGCTTGATGGCGTCAAAGGGAGATATGACCTCTTTGGCGACATTGAGAATAGCCTTGATTTTGCGCTCTGCGAGGCCGGACCAGTCGCGAGCGTTGTCTTCAGAGCCAAGCCATATACCGGGCGTGATCTCGACCGGTCCATTGGCATATGGCGCATCTGCCTGGTCGGGGTTCTCGCGGAAGTTGAGGAGGGCGGCGGTGTTCGGCGGTGGGAGGGATACGACGGAGGGCCGGCGGGGACGAATGCCAGTGCCGGGTGTTGGGGGTACAGGTAACGCTAGAGATTTTATGCTTGTGGGGCTGCTGGCGCTGGCAGGGCCTGCCGAGTCAAGGTTGAGCGACAGGTTCTTCATGTTCCTCCGAGGTCGGATTTGGGAATCGTCCGACCTGTTCTCTGGGACGAAAGCGGGCTCGGGATTAGTGGGGGTCGCGATGCGCAGACCCGGGGGAGCTCGTTTTCTGTGTGCCATTTCTTGATGTATTTCTCCTTCTTGCTCGTGAGATAGTTTTCGTTTGATGTTGGTTTTAAAAGCAGTAGACACGCCCAGCGTGTAGACAGCAGAAGAAGGAGGAGGTCGAAGAAAGGGAAGAGAGGACTCGGAGGAGGAGGGAAGAGAAGCGGCGGCAGCACCGAGCAACGATGGACTGTGATGGGCTGAGGGAAAACGAACCAAGTGCTGATGCATGGCCAAGTTCCTTGCACGTGATCAACGGGGTTATGATTGGTTCTGGCCGTATAAAAGTGTGTGGGGAGTAAAAAAGTAAGTACCCCCGCGTCTTTGTCGATGGCCGTATATATATATATAAAGTCTTTGCCTCCTTGACACAACGCAGTTTGGTTCATTTACCGACTCTTCTGCTGAAACGCCACACCGAAAGCCAGTCACATTGTTATCATCCACTTTGCGTCTGAGCTGGTCTGACCCGACACGTCAACCCTGCTCGCTGTGGCGCCAGCGCATATTCCCATAGTTACATGATCTCCCATCCCCCGCGGCACTCGCTTACCGCCGCTGGCATCCATGCCCGGCGCACTGCCCGCAGCCTTCCACCATGCCGCAGTCCTCCATTTTATCAAGTAATCCAAAACCATCAGCGCATCCAAGATCTCTTTCATGTGCTGCAGGTTTATCCCCTCTTGCTCCCCGACGCCAGCCACAATCTCAGAAAAAATCGATTTCATTTGCATAGCTTGCGGCCAAACGTGTCCAGAGGACACCGACGTAATCATCAGGGTAGTTCAGAGCTCGAGACGGCTCATTGAGGCCAATAAGTGGCTTATTTCCCATATACAGCGTAGGAGCCACTCGTTGAAATGGCTTATTCGAAACATGGTGTCCCCCGACAGCGCTCACAATATTTTGCAAGGATTTTACACATCGATATCGGCGTGCGTTGACTCTGGGAGAAGAATTGGCCAATCCAAACGCTGAGGGTAAGCAAGGTGCTTGCTACTGATTGAATTTTAGGGAACTCATGACGTCCATCTGTGCAGAACAAAGACATTCTTTGGGAGGAGATGCGAAAATGTGAGTGTATTTAATTAAGCCGCCAAATGACCATCCTAGCTATATGACCACCTTCATTCGTGGGTCCTATGTACACAACCGCTGCGCGCGTCTGAATCTCTTCAATATGACCTAGACCCTGTGTAAGCTTATGTTCCTCACTCTTGGAACCTAGAAGAAGGGCACGGCTTCAGGCGGTCCGGTCCTCGATGGAATGGAGGCACGTTGTCTCGAGTGCTTTCCACGATACACCTCTTCCGCCTGCCTTTCTCATTGAGTCGCCTATTCATCGGACATTATACTGAGTGATCCTTGCCACGAGTCTTCGTGTAATATTGATACCTTTATTTCGTGCTAGGAACCTCCCCTGGTGAAGCATGTCAGCTGCAGCTGGCCAGCGACCATCTACTCGTCGAGGCCCTAACGAGAGATGTGCTTCACACTGACCAAGACGGCTACGCCTGATTTTCGGTGCCCTTACCGCATATTTTTCGGTAGACTGCAGGCTCTCAATTCTGGTCCTGGCGTTGCCTATCCTATATAATGAACAAATCGTTATGGCGGCAGGCGTGAACTTTTCGACTCTACTCACGCTTTTCATTTGCCAGTAACTTTCGTTCCCCGAGCTCTGGGTGGCGCCTTGCTGCACCATGTTTTCCTTTCCTTTTTCTCTGGCAATCTTTGCGCTTGCCGCAACACAATCTACCCGCGCGGATTCATACAACTGGAAGAACGTGAAGATTGGCGGCGGTGGCGGATTCGTCCCTGGCATCGTTTTCAACCCATCTGAGAAGGCAAGTCTCCAAGTAGCTCTTTGTGTTTTGATTTCGCAAGGCGTCCTCGCGTTAGCCTTCTCTGGAACATGCATCATCACTGTCGGCAAGTGGTGCACCCTCTTTTCATCTTTTGTCCCGGTTTCCGTATGGGTTTGACAGAGGTTAACTGTGGCAATTCCAGGGTCTAGCATATGTCCGCACAGACATTGGAGGCGCTTACCGTCTCAATGCGGACGACTCGTGGACGCCTCTAACCGACTTTGTTAGCACCGACAATTGGAATATGTGGGGTGTCGATGCGTTGGCGACCGACCCTGTTGACACTGGCAGGCTATACCTAGTACGTATCTAAACAATGCACAAAAGATCGTTGTTCAACATTGTACTACAGGCGACTGGCATGTACACAAACTCTTGGGATCCCTCCAATGGTGTGTAGGCGCGCTGTACACTCGCACATCGTCTGATTCCCACATTACAGGCCACATCCTCCGATCAACTGACAAGGGTGATACTTTCGAGGTTGCTGCAACCTTGCCCTTCAAAGTAGGTGGAAACATGCCGGGCCGTGGAACGTGAGCAATCTCTCCTTCACTTGTGAAGACGCCACTGACTCCCTGATCTCAGAGGCGAAGTGAGTTGTCGAGGCACGAACCACAGTCACCATCTCATTCCTCTGCTTAGCGCCTAGCTATCGATCCAAACAGCAACAACATCTTATTCTTCGGTGCGAGGAGCGGCAATGGCCTCTACAAGTCTTCCGACTATGGCTCGACATGGACAAAAGTCTCCAGTCTACCCAACCCTGGCACTTACATCTTTGATCCCAATGACACAAATGAGTACAACAACGACGCCGTTGGTAGGTTGCGAGAAGTGTGCGATTTCACAGTTTCTGATTTCACAAGGTGTCACCTTTGTTACGTTCGATGCTTCCTCCGGTTCATCAGGCTCGGCGACGCCTAGAATCTTCGTCGGTGTCATGAGCAATGGAACGGATAATGTCTTCGTGAGCGAGGACTCTGGATCGACCTGTAAGTGCGGGCATCTTCTGCGTCGAAATGAATCTGACCTCGTTCTAGGGAGCGGTCTTCCTGGACAACAGCACACCTACTTCCCTCACAAGGGTGTTATCTCTCCCTCGGAGGGTCTGCTCTACCTCTCGTACAGTGACGGCGTTGGTCCTTATGATGGCGTTCTCGGTGCTGTTTACAAATATGACATTGCATCCAAAAACTGTGCGTTCAAATCAGACACGCTTCACATGTTTCTAACGCTGGTCCACCAGTCACCAACATCACGCCCGTATCGGGAAGCAACCTGTATTTCGGATTTGGTGGCCTGGCCGTCGATATCCAGACACCTGGCACCATAATGGTCGCCGCCCTCAACTCCTGGTGGCCAGATGGCCAAATTTACCGCTCGACTGACAGTGGTGCGACCTGGTCACCCTTATGGTCGTGGGTTTCGTATCCAACGCTAGCCAAGTACTACTCGTACAGTGATAGCCTCGCGCCTTGGCTGGGCCCCAACTACGTTGACCTCACACTTGGTAACAAGCAGATCGGGTGGATGATGGAGTGTTCGTACGCGTTTGCAGTTCAATAATAATCCTCTAACATCCTGCAGCTCTGGTCATTGATCCATTTGACTCTAACCATCTATTGTATGGTACCGGTGCCACCATCTATGGCAGCCACGACTTGAAGAACGTCAGTCCTACCATCTCCCTCCATGCAGCAGCTCATTTATTTACGTCCTGTCGCGTCTCAAGTGGGATAGCAAACACAACATCTCGATTGCGTCGTTGGCGGACGGTATCGAAGAAACTGCCGTACAAGCCCTCATTTCGCCTCCGACGGGACCCAACTTACTTTCCGGCGTTTATGATATTGGCGGTTCGTGCATTACATGAGGTTCCATTGTTTTCGCACGTGACTAACATCACTTTAAGGGTTCGCGCACACGGACTTGAACGGTGTGCCTGCAGCGTCCTTCCCAAACTACGTTTCGACTGTGGACTTGGATTTTGCCGGTGAGTTAATCGCCCTCACTATGAGTTTACGGTCTCATAAGGCTACCCAGGGAATAAGCCCACGAATATTGTGCGTGTAGGAAACGGAGGCGACACCGATTCTGCACAGCAGATTTCCATTTCCACAGACTCCGGCGCAACCTGGAACCTTGACTACGGTGCCAGCAGTGGCGTGTATGGTGGCAAAGTCGCGTTTTCTGCAGACGCTGACACCGTCCTCTGGCGTCCATCGACTGGTCAAGGTGTCCTTCGCTCGCAGTACACCAACTCATTCACTTCAATTTCTTCACTTCCCACCGATGCGATATTCGCCTCTGACAAGAAGGATAACACCATCTTCTACGCAGCATCTGGTAGTTCATTCTACATTTCCACGGACACCGGCTCTACCTTCGCTAAAACAGCTGGGACGCTTGCCAATACGACCACCCCGGTTAGGATAGTCGTGAACCCTAATACTTCGGGAGATGTTTGGGTTTCAACCAACGGCGGTCTCCTCCACTCGACTGATTCTGGTGCGACGTTCACCAAGCTCGCGGGTGTTACACAGGCTTGGAGTATTTCTCTTGGTGCACCTGCCTCGGTACGCTTCCACCCCCTCCATTTCATGTTGGTCAGTGCTCACCGAGATTATTTTATAGACCAACGGATATCCCGCTGTGTTTGCAGCAGCCAATATCGGAGGCGTTGGGTACTTCCGTTCGGATGACCAGGGTACGACGTGGACAAAACTCGACGATGCTGCTCATGGATTTGGCGCCATTTCCGCTAACGTGATCTCTGGTGACCCTCGAGTGTACGGACGGTGCGCAGTTCATTGGTTTTTCCCATTCCTCATTCTCATCTTCTCCATGGTCAACAGTGTATATATTGGTACAAACGGACGTGGTATCTTTTACGGTGACCGCTCCAGCGGGGGAGGCACTCTTACTGTCACCACTGCGGCGAGTAGCACGACAACCCGTGCCAGCTCGACGCTAGGCACTACCTCAACTACCACTCGGGCATCCAGCGCGAGCTCAACTACTAGCCGTGCCTCTAGTACGACGATTCCGTCAACCAGCAGTTCGACGACTTCAAGCGCACCTGCTTCAACACAAAGCGCTTACGGACAATGCGGTGGTAAGCCTGACAAGGAATCACCGGTAGAGGAAGGGTTGGCTCATATTTGACTGGCAGGTGCATCTTGGTCTGGTCCGACTGCCTGCGCTTCTGGATACACCTGTCATTTGTATAGCGACTGTGAGCTTTTTTATCGTTAAACTGCATGAATTGCGCTAAAACTCCTGGCAGACTATGCACAGTGTGTTCCCTCGTAGGCCATACAGTGGTCTGAGTCTAAGATTAATTTTTCTATTCTTTCTATTGGTCTTTGGTAGGGGTCATCATGTACAATTAGTAACTATGAATGCAACAATCCCGTTCTCTGTGGACAAGCTCAAGGTGCAAGGTGGAAAAGAAGTCCAAGTACAACAAATGTCAAATTCGGATCCAGTGGTACATGTATAATACTACAAGCACATAAGTGCGGCAATTTACCAAGCGTGCTCGCTTCCATCATTCCAGATAAACTTGCAGGTTTTCCCCTCATCCTCCGGACCCAGCAGTACCACTGGGACAATCGTCGCAGCACCCTGCGTCGGAGTCCTCCCACCTTCGCGATGTCCATTTAGCTTTGTGGTGGTGAAACCTGGCGTGACAGCGTTGACCTTGATCTCACCCTCCAGAGCCTTCGAGAGCGAAATCGCATACGATGCTGCGGCCGCCTTGCTCGTGTTGTACGCGACAGCTTCGTGCAAGTGGCCCTTTGGTGATGACATATGCGAATTGGAGGCCATATCGCTCATCACAAAGGTAATGGTAGCAACACCCTTTGGCGCCTTGCGCAGAAGCGGCACAAATGCCTGAGTGACTGCGATGGCTCCGATGAGATTGGTCTCGAGCGAGGCGCGGATAGAGTCGAGGGGCTCGGCGAGGGCGCCTCCCATGCGAGCGAGGCCAGCTTGGGCAGCGTTGTGCACGAGCGAGTCGAGCCGGCCCTCAGCCTTCTCAATGACATCCTTGGCGGCGGCGATGGATTCGGTGGAGGTAACGTCGAGGAGAACGAACTTGACGTCGCCTGACGATTTGATAGATGCTTGGGCTTCTAAGCCAGCAGCTTCGCGACGGGCCGAGAGATAGACAGTATGGCCTTTCTCTGCGAGTTGACGGACGACTTGGAGGCCGATGCCATCGTTGGAGCCTGTAACGAGGATAACACGCTTGTAATCGGCAGAAGACATGGTGGTTGTGGTGGAGGTTCAGATAGTAGAGGGAGTTTGATCGTATACTGAAGGACCTTCACAACTCTTCGCTCTTATATACAGAATCTGAGTTACAATGTGTGGAAACCTATGCTCTGTGATGATTGTCATGGCCGAGGAGAGACGCGTCCAAGTTGGGCCGGGGTGATGTGGGTCGTCTGGTACTTGGCTTCAAGTTGGAAAAACGCTTGGATAAACGGAAATATCATTCTGCTCGACTTATTTCCTACTGAGACCCTCGACGTTTGTCAATATTGTATGCTAGAGATGGCTAACATCTCTCACAAGTCGTCAGGATTCCATGGCCGTTCTGTCAGACCCCATTCTTGTCCGATGTTGATCGCACACCTTGATCGATTACATAACACACCTCCATTTATTGACTTCGCTCATTTGAAGGCACAACGAGTACCTGTGGATGAGTTGGTTATTTTGTGTCCTTGGTTGTCGTCACCAGCTTTTTATGTAAACAAGTGTTGGAATGAGCGACCTAAGGACCAATGACGCTTGATTGCACACCGATGACCCGATACTTGCACATAAGAAACTTCAGCTTAAATAAGATTAAACTAGATATTCAAAAAAGTATCCAAATAAACTGGGTTTGTTCGTGAGCCCAGTCTTGCAATACTAAGCAATGTCTCCATAGAAGATGCCTCGTCCATTTGTGCCAATGTAGACCCTGTCGTTTTAATCGTTAACATCTATACTAGGAGGCATCACAAATGCGCACCTTCCAAATACACGAGGGTCACCAGAGAGAGGGTTCGCGGAGATGGCGCCAAACCTGTGTTCAGCATCATCAATCTGCTCCCATGTTGCTCCCTCATCGTCGGAACGGTAATAGCCCACACCGCCGATGTTAGCTGCAGCAAAAACAGCAGGATAGCCACCATCCTGCACAAGATCAACTCATGGACTACTCAAATGAGAGAGACGGACCGTTGCGGCAGCGCCAAGACCTATGCTCCATGCTTGTGTAACGCCGTCAATCGTCGAGAAAGTGGCACCGTAGTCAGTCGAATGGAAAAGCCCGCCATCAGAGGACACCCAAACATCCCCCGCAACATCCGGATTAACAACAATCTGCACTGGCGCTGTTGTGTTGGTGAGCTCCGATGCAACAGTAAATGTCGACCCCGTATCCTCAGAGATGTAAAACGAGCTTCCAGAAGCGGCGTAGAAGACGGTGTTGTTTTTCTTGTCAGATGCAATAGCAGCATCGTCTGGAAGATCGACTGCAGCAAAGGCGTTGGTGTTTTGCGAACGGAGAACACCATTGCCGCTTCCGGTACGCCAAAGAACGGTATCGGCGTCGGCGGAGAATGCTACCTTTCCTCCATACACGCCACTGCTGGAACCATAGTCCAAGCTCCAGCTTGCACCAGAATCAGTGGAAATGGATATCTGCTGCTCTGTGTCGCCACTATCCAAACATGAGTACACAGCTTACGCAACAATGAAAGTCAACTTACCCGTTTCCAACCCTGACAATGTTGGTGGGCTTATTGCCTAATGCATTGTCAAACTGGCATGTTAAACGGTACTGACAAGCCCTTACCGGCATAGTCAATGCTAGCGCTCGTGGAATAGTCAGGCAATGATGCTGCTGGAGCAGTATCTAGATCTTCATGTACGAAGCCTTAAGAGAGTCTTGGTGAGACGTCCAGGTTCAAATGGATAAAATAGCTACCACCAATATCCCCAACAGCAGAAAGAAGGCTAGGACCACTAGGGGGAGAGATCAAAGCCTGGATAGCAGTCTCTTCAATGCCATCAGCCATAGAAGAGAGCGAAATATTGTGTTCGGAGTCCCACTGAGTGAATATTCAGCAGAGTTACGACGTCCGAGGCATTACATACACGCGTCAAATCGTGGCTACCGTAGATTGTTGCACCTGTCCCATACAGCATGTGGTCCGAGTCGAAGGGGTTAATGACGAGGCCTGCGGACTCCATTAGTTGGCCAGTCTTCGAGCCTCTAGACAGTACGTACATTCCATCATCCAACCTATTTGCTTGTTATCGACACTCAAATCGACATAGTTGGGTCCGAGCCATGGCGCGAGACTATCGCTGTACGAGTAATATTTCTCCATCGTAGGGTAGGACACCCAGGCCCAGAACGGAGACCAAGTAGCGCCGCTATCGGTCGAGCGGTAGATCTGACCATCGGGCCACCAAGAGTTGAGTGCCGCGACCATAATGGTACCAGGAGACTTCAGGTCAACTGCAAGGCCACCAAAGCCAAAGTAAAGGTCGCTTCCAGAGACGGGCGTGATGTCGGTAACTGTCGTCTGGATCAGCACACCTCGAAATATCTAGAGAAAGCGTAACACACAGTTACCACCAGCAATGTCGTACTTGTAGACGGCTCCGAGGACGCCATCGTATGGACCCACGCCGTCACTATACGACAGATAAAGAAGACCTTCATCTGGGGAAATGACACCCTTGTGCGGGAAGTAGGTTTGCTGTTGGCCGGGAAGCGCGCTCCCTAATCAAGTCAAGTCAGAAAATTGTTGAAGGAAATTGACTACGACGAAGTGCTTACAGCTAGAACCAGAGTCTTCACTGACAAAGACGTTGTCTGTTCCATTGCTCATCACACCCACAAAAATCCTGGGCGTTGCCGAACCAGACTCGCCTGACGAAGCATCGAACGTGACAAACGTGACGCCGACCGCGTCGTTGTTGTAGTTGTTGGCGTCATTCGGGTCGAAAACATAGGTCCCAACATCAGGAAGGCTGTCGACCTGTGTCCAAGTCGAGCCATAGTCATTTGACTTGTACAAGCCATTCCCACTGCGTGCGCCGAAAAATAGGATGTTGTTGCTGTGTGGATCAATGGCTAGACGCTATGAAATATTAAGCTCGTGTTGGATAGAAACTGGGTGGATTGTTTAGGCCAGAGAAATAGCTTACTTCGCCTCTGAAAATGTTGTCAGTGAGTGTTACAATCTCGGGACGAGTGTACTCACGTTCCTCGACCGGGCATGTTGCCTCCAACTTTGAAAGGCAGAGTGGCCGCGACCTCGAAAGAATCGCCCTTATTTGTGGACCGTAGGATACTGCCATTGTTGGGATCCCAGTCGTTAGTATACATGCCTATAGCTGGTAAGAGGAAAGCGCAGGGAACTATGGAGAACAACAATGCACCGACTGCAAGATAAAGCCGCTCAGTCTCGACGGGATCTGTGGCAAGGGCATCGACGCCCCAGACGTTCCAGTTGTCGGTACCAACAAAGTCGGTGAGTGGAGTCCAACTGTCGTCTGAGTTGAGTCGGTAGACACCCCCGATATCAGTGCGGGCGAATGCTAATCCCTACATTGACGGCTCAGAAATACTCGACCAACCAAGTATATAATGACGAACCTCCTCAGACGGATTGAACACAATGCCCGGGACGAAGCCTCCTCCACCACCAATTTTTACATTCTTCCAGGTGTATGCGGCAAGCACACATGGCAATGCAGCGGCGAGAAATGACAGTGGTAAGATCATGTTGCTCCTCCTCGCTGTGAGCACAAAAGAGAGGGAGACGGCGATTGAGGTATTGGGGGAAATTTCCTGTAGCAAGGGAATCCTTATAAACATATTTCTTTCCGAATAATTAGCGCATCCCGCCGAGTATCAAGCGTTTGCATGGCCTGTGAGAGAGTTCGGGACCGATAGACTTAGTAGAACCTCAATCGGAAAAAAACCAAGGCTCACAAGGACTTCGAGGGCTCTCGTGTGCTAGCAATCAATATAATTGAAGGTAAGCCGAGGTCATGTCATGAAGCACCGTGTCAAAAGTGGTCGCGATGGCGAATTAATGTGTCGACTCGCGTTGAAAGTATTGTTGAGTTTGCGAACGGGAGTTGTAGAAGCTAGTGAGCAACTTCACCTGCTTATGATGGAATCAGTACGCTGGTGGTACGAGCCAAAGACACGATACACGTACCTTTCAGTTACCCCCATAGGAACCCGAATGTCATGAAGGAAAGACAACGACAGAAAGCGTTTCGAGACAACAAAACGTTTAAAGAACATATCTTCAGTACAGGTATGATTACAGTCTATTCTAATTCTGAATTCTCATGTAATGTACTAATTTATGTACTTATACGCTTTCGCCTCTACTATCTGCAGGGGGGTATTCGACAGGTGCTTTGCTGTACATGGAGGGAATTCGTGGGACAGGCGGGGGCATATGCACTGGTAAACCCACAGGCGGCTCTGTGGACCAAGGTCCATGTGAAGGTGTCGATGGGGGACCGGAATAGTTGCGCCGTGGGGTATGCGGAACTGCTTGACTCCGCTGAGCAGGCTGCGACAAAGGTGACGCGCGGGGCTCGGCTGCATCGGGCGATGAGTAAAAATGGTTTGACAAGGGTGAATGAACTTACAAGGGCGGGGTGCCTCGGTTCTCGCGGTGCCCGGTACCCATTGGTCGACGATGCTGAGACGGCTGGCACCGTCAGCGTATGATCTGGGTCGCTGCTCCTGCATTTGCATCGTCGGCGGCCGATTTCCTAAGGACAACGGGGTGGGAAGCACAATTTGAACGTTGCTGTAAGGAGCGTGTGGTAGACCGCTACGCAGCCGGCTGGCACTAGACATCGAGGTGCTGGCCGACGTCAGGGATGGCGTCCGCTGTCTACGAGATCCCATAGATGAGCGTCGCGCTTTGCGTTGCGCATACAGGTCGGCAGTCTGGGACGAAGAGGCGCGCTCTTGCCAGGCCTCACTAGATAACGACGACGAACTGCCGTTTTCATCACTCTGGGAACGAAAGTCTGGATTTGGGGGCAGGTTTAGGTAGGAATCCGACAAGGCCAATGGGGATCCTGCGAGCGAAATGTCTTCTGCTGTGTCGTGACCAGTCATAGAGCTCGTATGCCGAGATATCGTAGACGGGCTGGAGGGGAGAAGGGAGGCGTCACTTGCCCTGTGCGGAAGCTGGCGACTAGGCGGGACTCTCAAGGAGGCGGCGTCGCTGTACATAGTGCCCGGACGGCTTGAGCTGTAGAATTTGGATAGTTCCCTCTCTCGTTGGTGGGCTAGTGGCTGTGGTGGCGGGAGAGGCAGAGCCTTCCCTGCGCGCATGCGTCGGCGAATGCAGTGGATGAGCAACCCAAGCAATATTACGCCGCCGACGCCGCCGCAAGCAGCAATGATAATGATGTTTTGTCGCGAGAGGCCACCATGGGAGTCGTCACGGCGGTAGTGAACCATAAGGAGTGTGGTGTGAAAAGGAATGTGGGCGCAAGTTGCGGGATCCAAGAGAGATGATGGTCGCAAAGCGAGTAGCACGATCGCAGCCTTTGACGCCTTGTCTCTTGCCATCACTATTGACGCGTTCGTGCAAATCCAGTCATCTCGCAACCCAGTGCAACCCATACACCTCTCCTCATGGCTTCCTCGGTCTACTACAGATGGCGCTCTAGGAAGGATGATTCGAGAATCACGTTTGACGGCACTGGCATCTCTGTGTTTGAATTAAAGAAGGAAATTATCCTGGCAAACAACATGGCCAAAGCTAATGATTACGACCTCTACTGTTATGATAGTGCAACTAATCGAGGTGCGTTACTGTACGTACCCTAGCATTGTCTAACCGACCACAGAGTATGAGGATGACATGGAAATGATCCCTCGCTCGTCCTACGTGATTGTCAAGCGCATGCCTGCACTCCGCCCTGGTAAGGGCAAGGCCTCGTACTACACGGCTGGAACTCTGAACGCGCTTCCGACTTCTGATCCCATCACCCGTCCCGGCGGAGGCTCCTGGCATCGCGGAGCCATGTCAAAGCGCTTCGATGGCAAAGACGAAAGCCAAACACTCGCCAAAGCTGTATGCACATCGTTCAGCTTGCTTCCCATCCTAACCCTATCCAGATGGTCCCAGAACCAAATAATTCGGTCATCAAAGAGCAAGATGATGAAGACGCTGCCATGGCCGCCATGTTCCAGGCGCAATCCGCAAACTGGGAGGAAACACAGGAAAAGATGTCCCAGTTCGTTAGGGCAATATGCCCCTTCTATCTCTGTAGTAGCCAGAGGTCTAATACATTTTCTTTTTGCGTTCTTCCCCATAGTCAACAACGCGTCGCATACAATGCTCGTGGTGGTTTCCGCGGCGGCGCGCGGCCCAGCGGAGGGCCGTCGCATCAGGCTTTCCAAGGCCCCGAGCGCGCTCTCCCTCCAAGCTACGTTTGCTATCGCTGTGGACAAAAGGGTCTGTCATTTGCTGATGTATGATAGTCGCATTCTGACTAGGTTTAGGACATTGGATCAAGGACTGTCCTACCAACAATGACCGCGAATTCGACCACAA
Source organism: Cylindrobasidium torrendii FP15055 ss-10 (assembly GCA_000934385.1). NCBI lineage: Eukaryota > Fungi > Basidiomycota > Agaricomycetes > Agaricales > Physalacriaceae > Cylindrobasidium > Cylindrobasidium torrendii. Next base: position 24,565 of record KN880587.1, read on the forward strand.
GCCGAGAATCAAGCGAACGACCGGTATTCCTCGAAGTATGCTGAAAGCTGTCGAAAACCCTAACAGTACTGGACAAATTGGGCCTGGTATCATGGTCACTCCGGAGGGTGGCTATGTCGTTGCTCAGCCAGATTCGTACGTCCTTTCACGTTTGTTTTATTCGTGCTTGGTACCTATTATTTCAGCGCGGCATGGCAAAAGCAGGTCTCCAAGATCAAAGCTTTGACCGCCTCAGATGTGCGCGACCGCGTACCAGCCGACTCTTCCCTGGCATGCGGGGTTGACAATAAGCTATTCCGTGATGCTGTAAAAACGCCATGTTGTGGGACTCCATACTGCGAGGAGTGCATCCAAACTCATTTGCTGGAGCGCGACTTTGTGTGTCCAAGTTGCTCGAAGAAAATACCCTCACTCGATACTCTCATTGCGGACGAACCGCTGCGTGCGCGCGTCAACGAGTATATCGAGGCTGAAGTGGAGAAGAGCAAAGTTGCAGTGGAAGGGGATGTACCAGGAGAGGTCCGTCCACCAGTTTGTTATGCCAATCCGTTTGCTCATGGTACTGCAGGATGACAACGTTGCCCTCGATGGAGATTTCTATTCCGACCAACCGGGAGACCTCGAGATGATTGTCAACAGCATTCCACAGCTCCAAGCCGAGGTCAATCAGTTGTCCGTCATGCTTCACAAATCATCCCTCCCCGCACAAGTGCGGCAGACGACGGAGATACATTTCCAGCAAGCGCAAATGCGACTGCAGCAGGCGCAAGCAATGCAGGCGGCATTCATGCAATTCTCACAACAGATCCAAGCTGGGATGGGCGGCAACTGGCAGAATAGTTACGGTAAGTCTGAATTCATTGCATGCATTTGGTGTGGCTGACAACATGTCTAGGTCGGTGAGACAGCTACAGTGAACATGCAGCCCCAAATAGTATGACATTTTTAGGGTGTAGGGGCCGTTTAGCGTATCTATGTTGTACATCATCTGAGCTATTCGTACTTTAAAGTTCGAACGCTCTACACGAGTGTTTGAAGCAAGCTGTTGGAATTTGATATGTAGTCGAAAAGTCCGGCACGTCGACACATCATATGATGCGCCGATCGCGTTCGTCACGTCGCGTGACATAGGCAGGCCAAATATTCTGCTCGGCACGACTCTGCGTCACCGCGCTCTCTTCGACCATCATGGACCAATTTGACCCTGCAACTCAAGTGCGCTGGCTTCCTCGCCCTCGCTCACGGCTCCGTAACTCACGCAATGCAGCGCGAACTGGATGCATTCCTCCGGAGGGAGCAGGCTGCAGCTAAAGTGCAGTCGACCATTCATACATTGTCCGGCCTCTGTTGGGACAAGTGCGTTGTCAAAATACCACTCAAACGTGCTCGCATAACCCCCGCATAGGTGCATAAAATCCACCCCCTCCAACAAATTCTCGTCGTCCGAAGCTTCTTGCCTCACCAACTGTGTGGACCGCTGGGTGCGCAATGCATTACTCAAACAAACCGCCGGCCTAAATCCTCTTTGTTTTGCAGATGGACACGAGCAAGTTTCTGATTCAAAATCTACAAGAGAAGCAAAAGCAACAGCAATCCCAGTCGCTCACTAACTAGTCCTACAAATCGTCCGTCGCATTTACAGTAACAATATTCTACACATCACAACGCTATAGTCACGACCTTTCTGTCAAGTATCCAATTGCCGCTGGAACGAAGAAGCAAAAAGCGTCCAAATATTCCCTCCTCCTTCGCAGCTTGATAGGGATGTCCACAGATGGACCCTCAAACGATGTTGGCCCATAGAACTTCTCAATGCTCGCATCTTTATCCGTCCAGAGCGCCCTCAACCATGTATCGAATATGGTTTTCTCATTCTCTGGGATGTCCAGCTCGACCGTATTGCTATCAGAAGCTTTGGGGAGCCCGGACGGTTGTGCAGCAGACAAGTTGCCGATTGGAATGTCGCGGGATACATCGAATTTGCGGATCTGCGAGCGGTTCAGTGATTGGTACAATATGCGATGGGCATTTGTGTTCACATGAATATGGATGGCCGGAGGTGCGATTCCATCGAAGAAGACACTTCGTAATGTGTAATAATCCTGCCCATACGCCAGGGGAGGGATGCCTTCGTAGACGACTGTCAGATCCAGAAGCTGCAGGTCTGGCACGCGGGTGGCTAAGGAGCGGAGGCTGTAATGCAAGCCAGTCGAACGCGGCAGTAGGAGGTGTGTAAGATCATTCTACACATCCAATCAGTCAGTCATCATGCTCATCATCCGGGTCATGAAGGACGCGTACAATGCCCATCTTATCTGCGAATTTCCGGCTAAGCGGGCGTGTGTCTTTACTGACAAGGGTGCCTTCTGGGTAGAGCAGGTAGGCGAAAGGGATGTCCTTGCTTGCTGCGCTGACGCCGAGTCTTGACAGACTCTTTGAGAGCTTGAGGCGGTCGGAGGCCCAGGAGCGGGAGAGGAATATGAAATCAAAGAATTGCATTCCCTGGACAGGTGTGAGCAGGCAGCAAGGAGGGTAGGGGCTATAACGCACCCAGCCGACTACAGGAATCCATTTCAAGGACGCCTGCCATCATCAGGAAGGAGGCGCAATTCATGAGACCAAGACGCACCTTCAACGTGATGTATACATGCTTATGCACGCCGGGCTCAATGAAATACAAGAGACACCACTCAAACAACCAGTCAAGGTATACCTGATGGTTGGATATAACAACAACCTTGCTGTGAGCGCACCATCAGATATAGCAAGAACTATGCATGCGGATGGAGTACACACTTTGGGAGGTTCAAGCCGACGACTTGCCCTGCGTCATTGTATTTAGCAATGCTGTCCACCTCGGCTTGCGTGAACCGGCCGTTGCCCTCGGTTTCGAAGGAGACGCGTAAGGTGGTAGGAGAAAAGATAGAGCAGATCAGAACTGGAAAGTGTAAGCTGGGAGCGTCGAGGAGGACGCTGAGGAGGGTACGGACCCAGGAGACAACCAAACGCCCCTTTGGTGCTACGGGCGTCGTTGAACATTCATCATCTAAGTAGAGACAACGGCCACACACTAATTTATTCCTTTGGTATATAGGCTTCTAGCCCATTCGAATGGTAGCAAACGGAGCGGTAGGACAACGATGAACTGGGTCCCATTGACCATCAAACAGCCCAGATTGAAGAGAATGAAGAATAGGATCGCGTAGGGTGTGCGTGACCATGGCCGCTTGCTGCGCTTGGATACAGGTAAAGCGTGCGGGGGAACCACAGTCATAGTGTCATGAAGGCAAGAGGCAGACTCAGGGCGCGAGGTTAACTGGCTCACTAGGCACGTGTTTTTGTTGGAATCAGGAGGTATCAGGACTTGCGGGGTCAAACTGTCGATGACATGTCTCTGCTCACGAGCAAACGCGTCCTCACGTCAATGTTGCGCGTCCAACACGACATCTACAATTCTATCCGTCTACGTTATACACATCACATTATCTAACAAGTGAATGGTTGGCCCACAGTCCCGTCATTGTACGCATCCACAATCAGCTGTCGAAAGTCAACATCTACCAGAATCATTTACCAGGAAATACACACCTTGATGAAGACGTACGTCCCCGCAACGCAAATAAAGCCCCCCGCCAGGATTGAAAACACCGCCAGTGCGGTTTGTATAGGTTTTCTCCGGAAGCTCGTATCCTCAGAATGATGTGTGTCATGTATAAAGAACATTCCCGCAACACCGTATGTAAACCACGATGCAAAGAGCGCCGCGGCCACTCCGATGAGGTAGGAGAAGATGGGGATGGCGCTGGCAAGGACGAATGCAATGACCACCGCTAAGAAACAGAGGCACACCCAGACGCCCCAACCTACGACGGTGTGCTTGTACATATGGCGCGTCCCACGGAAAAGACGGACGAAAACGAGTTTGGCAGCAGTGTGGGAGAAGAGACCCCCGGCACTATGGGCGTGATGAGTGCTTGAAAATTGCGAAATCTCCAAACGTACATCACGAAGTTGCCGATAGCGATCCCAAAGCACACCTTTGACCAGTACGGCGGCAAGGAAAAGAACACAGGGGATTCAGTTGTGCCGCCGATGTAGCAATACCTGGAAGTTACGCTCAAACCGAAGGCTGAGGTGCAACAATGGGGAATACATACATGATAACGGAGAAGAGGACATAAAAGCTCGTCGCAAAGGTTTGCAAGCACCACGCCGCCTGTACACTGGTACGTCAAGTTTCTACTCGCATAGCTCGACCCAATTCACCTTCATACCGTCTTCCGGGTGCTTCATCTCAGAGACCAAGATAAAGAACATGAAGTGGCCTTGACCGTCGTTGAACATGGAAACACTTGAGAAAGTACCATAAACATACCAGCATAGGAAAAACACTAATGTTCTGTCAGCAAACACGCTGGGGGCAAGGAACAGCAAACTCACAGGATTCGTGATAGCAACAAACGCCGTATAAAAATCGGATGGAATGGTGGCCTTTATAACACGTCCAGGGACTGGATTCGCTCCAGCTGCTCCCATAGCCACAATTCCAGATATCGTGATGAGTGCAGCGCTGACAAGTCCAAGATATTGCAATTTCTCAAGAGTCCGTGGAAGGGCGATGAGGAGCACGAAGGCGGAGAATATGAGGAGTAGGTGAAGTGCACACATCCCGTTATCTGACAGTGTTGAGAGGGCTTGTTGGCCCGATAGCAATTCCGAGCCCTAATTCGAGGGTCAATGATGTTAGAACTATTTCAACGAATGATAACCCACGGTTGCAACGATTGCAAAGACGACGGTGGCTCCGCCCAGGATTTCGCGAAGAATGGGACCTCCCATGATGTATCCCGCATCACCCCTGCTTCAATGTGAGTTTTCAAATCACAAATCCAAGAGAGAGGCCACACATGCTGTGTACGCCAGGGTGATTCAACTTGAAGTCGATGAGGAGCTTAGATGTATACAGAGCAAAGACGCCTGGCTGCATTCGGCACCATGACATAGGCAGGTTATAGAGGACAAACCGAGGAAGACAATGAGAATAACGGCAGGAACTATGCCTTTGATTAGGAAAGTCAACTTCATGCCGGTAGTGTTAGGCGTACTCACGCACCCACTACGGCCAACGCTGATGGGAGAGACAACGTTCCATTGGAAACGATTTCTGCAATCATCAACAAAGCCACAAACTACGTTTTCATTGTCAAATCTTGATGTGAGGACTACAAGGACGAGCGCACAGGCCATGTTAACGTCTTGTAATGAATATCGTTGTCCTTGCTTTCATCGAAGACGTCCACCGCGTCTTTTGGAATGGGTGTTGTCTCAAGAGCGTCAGTTTTTTCGTGGTCTTCGACCGTCATGGCAGAACAAGAAGAGCGATAGCGGAGGGCGTATCTCTGAAGCGGCCAGAAAAACCGAGAGGACACTTCGGAGGCCAGGGCCGACGACTCGCTAGTGTCCTCTCGACGGGTTAGAGCTCAACCGGGCGGAGTGAGGGCCGTAAGGTCGTTTTTGAACGATTAGGATAACAGGTAGACTGCGCCGCCGTTGTAGACTTGACATATGCATGTCATGGACATGTAGAAAGATAAGATAGCGGAGCAGAGTTCGGAGAACTTCAGCGCTCCGTTGATCCGGGTCTATTAAATCCGACCTAAAGCCACCGAGTGATCGCCAGGCGTGAGCGGATTACATAAGGACGTAGCTTCCTGCGGGGTAACGACGACCTGCACTGCGTGAGTTGGCTGTGCGCTGACTGTCCAGTAGACTGAATTTTCTCACAGATATATGTCTTCACTACCTACTCAACTCTCCGCGGACCTCATACCTCTCATCCTGGAGCTCGGCAGCTTCTGGCCCCGCGACTTGTGCGCATTGGCCAGGGTGTCATCCCCATGGAGGTTCTATACGCGCAAGGCGCTATATTATGCTCCAACATTGTCAACATATTCTGCTTGTTCCAAGCTGGCGGACAGCCTTCGACGGGATGAATCGTTGAATGCACTTATCCACGAGTTGGACATCCGGCCAGCAGATATCGCGCCTTGCAGTAGAGCCGTATCCAAAGGACTATCAGATGCTCGATATATCCTCAGTATCGTGGAACACATATCTACCCTTACTCTCGGAGGCGCACTCGCCGTCCGGGCTGAGCGCTTTCTTCACATCCTCTCCCGACCGGACACCCTCGAATCCCTCACCATTGTCGGGACACCATACAACGACGAATTGTGCTCTGTAGCAACATCATCACTCGAATTTGACGAGTCGTTATCTTCCATGTTTAGCGGCCTGCAAGCCCTCTCTCTCTCATACTTGGACCTCGATATCTTCGCCCCATGTTCTCTGCGTGTTGCACACGTGCATCTCCAACATGTTGACGTCTCTAGTGGAAGCTTGACTGACATGTTGTCTGCTACGACTCTGGAAACAGTGTCTGTCGTATCTGACGGTCTATCCGGCGACACGGAAGAGCAGCTGCATCAACTGCTGTTGCATTCGAATATCAAGAAGCTTCATTTCGAGGTGGAATGGAACAAGGGCCACGACCGCGAATACACATTCCTCCCACTTGAGGGCGCGAGCATAGATAGCGTCGCACAGCTGAGCCTCAGCGGAACACATGTCTGCCCGGCCATCTTGAAGCTTATCGACCAATGTTTTCCTGCCTTGACAGAGCTGCGTATCAGCAGCCGGGCAACGTTCATCAAACCACAGGACTGGGTTTCCCTTCTCACTGGGGCACACTTTACCCAACTTCGAGCTTTGACGATACCCAGTGGATGTTGTGGCCCGCCGTACATGAAATGGGGCGCGGAGGATGTGGGAGAACTTGGACGGAAGGAATTTCGCGGAGTGGCTATTATCCTGCAGGACGCTTAAACTGTTATATATACCATTTGCATACCACAATCGTGTACTCGTTGCAACGAAATGAGAGACTCGTGCCATTCCAAAGGACCAGAGCGCGGCGATCATTTTGAGTGTGCGATCCGCGTCTGGTTTTGTCCATAGACCACTTGCTTTAAAGTTGCTCCCGTCTTTGCTGAGCGGCGAGGCCAGCTCTGTCGCACACATCTCTCATTTATCCTTCGCCTTTGGCTTTCACGCGGGCCCTCCTTTCATTTGCATTCGGGCCGTCAGCGAAATAATTGCAAGTGGCAGCCATCATGCACGCCGTCGTTTCTCGCCCTCAACCGCTCGGCTCTGCAACTTCTACAAATCGCGCGCCAAAGAAGAGTGTCTCGTCCTCGTCCCTTCAACGACAGAAAGAGAAGGCTCCCGCCTACACCGATCCCTATGCCGCTGACTACGGCCCCTCCCGGCCGTCTTATTTCGAGGCTTATCCACGGCCCAAAACCGCAAGCTCACGGATGACCGGGGTTTCGAAGGACTCGTTCCAAAGCATGTCAAGCGACGTGGAACGACCGCGGGAAAGGCCATCGACAAGCAGCAGCAGTTCCAGGCGCGGAGGATATGATTTTCCTTCATCACCACCTTCGCCCCCAGCAAAGGACACGACACCAATCAAGTCCCGCGCAAGATCCAGAACGGGACCATCAAGAAAGCCGAGCTGGTCAGAGCCAGCGCCGCTGCGGGTGTCATACACTTCGACCCAGAATGACAGTCCTCCTGACACCCCAGTCGACACTTTCTCGTTCCGGGACTTGTCGGTGCTCGTTGCGGCTCCCGTCGCAGGGGTGGAAACGATGGACGCGCTAGTGGACGGCATGAACGGTGGAGAAGATCACATTGGTCATAGTCTGAGTCGAGCGCGGTTCGGCATCCCAAATCATCATCCGCTGTATGAGCCACCTTTACCGACTCCTCCGCCGGGCGTGGTTCTCGGCGGTGGAAAAGCGCGGAGAACGAAAAAGCATACGGTGCCAGTGGAACGGTATTCAAGCGACGAAGAAGAGGATATGCCGCCGATGCAGCAACCCACGCCCACCAAACGACGTCCCCCGCGCCCAAGTCGCAGTGCGTCGAGCTCGACTATCAAGCAATCCGCCTCCAAAGCATCCACAGAAGAATACTCGCCGCGCGCCAATACTGCGCCGTTTCCGTCTTCAAGTTCTGGATCTCTCTCACGGCGCTCTTCCCGCGATTCTTTTGGTTCGTCTACCCACGAACGTCCAAAGAGCTTTGCGCCGTCGATTTCGGACATCATCAAGGCGTACGCTCCCGCCGACGCCCAGGCTCGCTCTCGTGCGCCAATGATCACTCGAGCACCGTCGTATGGACGCCATAACGAATACGGACCATTGAAGGAGGAGCCAGAGCCAGATCCGGGACGGCTGAGCACAGACGATACCTCTGACTTTCTCTCGCGGACGTCGATGGACAGTGTGGCCGATGAGGTGCAGCACACAATCAAGGCTCAGGCAGCGATGCGCACGGTTCACCCAACTTCGCCACCCGTTTTTCAGCCCATTTCTTTCCCACGGCGACAGTCGACCTTTTCCGACAGCGCGAGCATTTTGTCACCACGCTCAGAAGGCGGCTCAGCATCAATGTACTCCATGTCTGCGCCTAGCCAACCATCGGCATTGCCATATGAATCCCTTCTTCCGACACTACCAAAGCCCAACACTTCCCAGGCCGTGGCGCAATATCTACGGTCTGCGCGGCTAACGACCTTGCTCCGACTCAGACGTTCGCCGCATGCATCCGCCGACAATCCGCTTACCGTTAGCTTGTCCGATCTCGGCGACCCGGCTGGTATACCCATCGTCGTCTTTCTTGGGTTAGGCTGTGTGCGCCATATTATGGGGCTGTACGATGAAATGGCCGAGGCAATGGGCGTGCGACTGATTACCATTGACCGGTACGTTCCTGTTTATTTGCATTTCCCTTCGATGGCTTATATCATTTAGATGGGGCCTCGGTCGCACAGAGCCTCGCGCGAAGTCGGCCAAGGGCATCATGCAGTGGGCCTCCGTAGTGGAGGAAGTCTTGGATTTGTTGCACATCCAACAGTGCAGTGTTATGGCACATTCGGCTGGGGCACCCTACGCACTTTCATTCTCTAATAAATTAACAAGGCGAATACGGGGTGATGTTTGTCTTCTTGCACCATGGGTAGGCGGAAGTGAGAGCGGGAGTAGGTCTTCATCTGACTCCAAATAACTCATACTCAATTTTGCTTCAGGCGGATACAAGTGGTTGAAGTATGTTCCCAACGGCCTTCTCAAGACTGCTCAAGCCGCCGAGTGGAAATTGCAGACGTGGATGATTGGCAAGCCGCCGACAATTGCTTATGAGGGCATTGGGTTCAGCATGCCTACGCCAACGAAAGGGACCAGCCCCGCAATCATGGACTCACGACCGAGCACATCCAGCAATTTCAGCGAATACGACGACCTCCGCGACTTTGACGGCCGTTTTGAGAGCAAGACCACGCTGGCTGCTGACAGTCACCCGCGAGTCAGTCATGAAGAATACGACGCGCACGCAACTATCAAGAAGAAGCAGTCAAAGGGCCTCTTTGAACGTTTCAGAGCTCCTACATCCCCGCCAACAACGCCACCCCTCGATGAAAAGTCACCTGGACGAAGATTGAAGGCACTTCGCTCAATGAGTTCGCTCAAGTCCAAATCATCGTCGACTACCCCGTCGAAAAAATCCCAGACGTCCTTACCCATTAGCCCCCAACTTCCACCTGCACTCAACTTCGAGATTGGCGGCCTTGGTCTCGACGATGGATGGACGAAGAACATCGGTTCCCAAATATCTTTGCCTCGAAGTGACCAAGGTGTCTACTCCAATACTCCCAGTCCATACCGCGCACACGGCCGACGTTCGATATCTTGCAACTCTCGCAATGGCTCAATCACATCTTCTCCACGCGATACCGTATTTTCCTCAAACGCATCTAGTGCTTCGTCGCCCGGCACCCCTGATACAGCACGACCGCACGACGGTTTTCAAGCAGCGCTTGCCAACGCACTCATTGCCGCCTCGCATTCTGAGTCTTCCAAGGGCACACACAATGATTTGATCCAGATCTTGAACCACGAGAACCATCCCTGGGGCTTCTCGTATGCAGCATATCCGCACAAAGTCAAGGTGTGGTACGGGGATCGGGATGAGAAAATTGCGGAGAACGCAGTGCGGTGGATGGAGAAGGCCATGGGAGAAGATAGGTGTGAGGTGAACGTTGTGCCGGGCGCGGACCATGGAATGATGTACAAGAGTAGTGTGGTGATTGAAGTGCTGGAACATCTGTCGAGCTTTTGGCGTGGTCGATGGTGAGTCCTCTCTTGTGTATCTCTCGCTGTTGTTGATTGCGCACAGATCCTCTCGTTCTGATGGTGGCATATGTACCTCTGTGTCCACTTGTTGCTTTCTACTCTTTCTTTTCGCGTTCATACACTTTCTTTATCTGGTCGGAACATTTTGTACTTCTACCTGTCGTTTTTCCTCTTTCTTCGCGTTGCATACCCCCCGCCGACCGTGGATACCCATGTATCCGGGCGGCATATCACCCTAGTGAGCCTAGTAAATATATCCCTCCCGCCATTTGCCTTATCGTTATGGTACATAATTTAACCACCTTCGCCGGCCTCGAGATTGTTGTAGTTTATTTCCACTCGTTTCTTTCGAATGCATATACTCAAAACGCTTAAATCTCAGGCCTTTGGATAATTTCAGCTACTACACAGCCTAAATTGGGACAATCCAAGGAGATCGACCAGTGTAAGCCTCGCACTTGCTTGGCTGGTCCTGGTGATACAGCTGAGCTAAAAGACTATTCTGAGCGTGCATATGGTAGGTTTCTTCAAATAGTGTGTCTCTCAGTAATGTCCGAGCAGAATGGAACGATGGTGAATGCTTCACGGATGCATATTTTCATTTGAGCCTGGTGGCCCCGGACTTGCACGAGACGACGATATACGTTACCGCCATGGTTGACTTCGCGTTAAAATGGTACAGAAAGTAGGCTACTTTTGGATAGCTAACTTGTCATGCTGGCCCGAATGTGGTTCAGTGCCGAACCTGCGCGAAGCCATTTGAGTTGGTCGGAAGACATTGTGTGCCGCGCCTTGATCGTAAAGGTTTCGCCACTCCTGCGCGTAACCTTGATGTCTACAAGTGCGTCCTGCGTTTGTTCCTTGAGGAGAGCGTCGAGTCCAATAGTCTCAACGGTGTCTCCCGCTCCGATACGGCCATAGTCTGCCTTATCAGCGAACCAGAGAGGAAGGACCCCTTGTTTCTACAGCGGAGTCAGGGTCGAATACTACTCTGAATACAAGGAGAACTAACCTTTAGATTTGTCTCGTGAATACGTGCGAAGGAACGGGCCAGGATCATCGAGCACCCATAGAAACGAGGCTGGAGGGCAGCATGCTCTCGTGCGCTGCCTTCGCCGTAGTTGTCGTCCACGACAAGAGCCCAGGACTGTTGTCTGGACTTGAGACGTTTGGCGACTCCGGGAATCGTGTCCTTGACGGGCTCCTTCCCAGCTTCATAGTCGACTGCGACATTCATCTCGCCTCCTTCATCGTTAAGAGCAGTGATGACTGAGAAATGTTGCCAGCGTTAGCGTTGGGCTCTAGATATGGATCAAAACTCACGAAGATTCTCGGAGATATTGGTGAGATGGCCCTTGTACTTCAGCCAAGGTCCCTACGCACCGTCAGACCCAGTTTAAAGGTTGAGCATATAGACTTACTGCAGCGGAGATGTGGTCAGTGGTGCATTTTCCACGGACACGCATCAAGACTTTGAGGTCCGTAAACTCGAAAGGCCCCGAGCCTGAAAATGGGCTCGAAAACGGTTCCAACAGTTCCAGGCGCTGTGAATCCTTCTTGATGACCACCTCTGTCTCTGGTTGAGGTTCAGGTGTCGTTGCTGGGTAATACGACATGTCGCCAGGTGTAAAGCCAGACAACGGTAAGTCCTGTCCAGCTGGTGCACTGAACTTGAAGCTTTCGCCAGAGGGTAGAGGAATGGAATCAGTCATAGGATTGAATGAGAGTTTGCCAGCAAAAGCCATAGCAGTAACAATGGTCGGTGAAGCAAGGAAGTTCATAGTATTCTTGTTACCGTCGTTTCGTGACTTGAAATTCCGGTTGAAGCTCGTCAAGATGGCATTTTCCTCTTCAGTTTGGTCCTTGCGTTTCCACTGTCCAATGCAGGGGCCGCAAGCGTTGGCCAGCACCGTTGCGCCAATGGACTCCAAAGTCTCTGTCACGTTGTCGCGTTCGATGGTTGCACGAATTTGTTCAGAGCCAGGGGTACATAGGAAGGGAACCTTCAGGACTAGTGAGAACCTACCCATTTTGGATGCCATTGAGTACTCACCTTGGTGGTTAGTCCTACGGCCTTGGCTTGGCGGGCAAGGTCAGCCACACTGGTCTGTCGGGAACAACCTCAGAAGACAATTACGATGGAGTGCTTTGTTGCGCACCATGTCTTCATACGAGCTGTTTGTGCAAGAGCCGATCAAACTTGCGCTCAGCTTGTCATTCCAGCCTTGTTCTTTTACAAAGGAAGCAAATTTAGAGAGCGGTGTTGCAAGATCGGGTGTGAATGGTCCGTTGATGTTGGGTTCCAAGTTCGAAAGATTCTGACGGACGTGAGCATTCCTAGTTCAGAAAAATACGAAGTCATAGGCGTACGATGTTGATGACCTCGTCATATTCAGCCCCCTCATCCGGGCTTAGGAACCCTTGTGCTGCCGCTTCATCGGCTGCGCGCGCGACGGGTGCGCGACCAGTTGCACGCAAATACGCGCCCATGTGTGCTGAGTAGGGGAATGTCGATGTTGTTGCGCCTACCTCGGCGCCCATGTTCGAGATAGTCGCAAGACCAGTACATGACTGATTTTCAACACCTTCGCCAAAGTATTCCAATATTCTTCCAGTCCCGCCCTGCGCGTGTCATAAGTAGAATCGCTCGGAAAGGGGTGCCTGCCTTACCCTAACGGATAACAAGCCAGCGACGTGCAATATCAAGTCCTTTGGCGTCGCCCATCCATTAAGTTTTCCGGTAAGGTTGATACCTAAAACTGGTTAGAAGGTTTCGGAACGAGTGCTCTCACATACCGACAACCTGGGGGGCCTTCAATTCCCATGGTGTCCCAGTCATCGCGTCTACTGCGTCAGCACCGCCAACACCAATGGCTAACATGCCGAGGCCACCAGCGTTTGGAGTGTGGGAGTCTTATGACTGTTAGGCAGACTGACATTGATATTGCACTTGCACTCACCTGTACCAAGCCTTCAACGGTGTTAGCATAAGCAGAATATGGTAGACAACGAACGTACATGAGCATACCAGGAGCAGCGTAATTTTCCAACACAATTTGATGAATAATTCCGGATCCTGGCTTCCAAAACTCAATACCATACTTGCGGCCCGCACTCTCCAGGAAGTCGAAAACCTCCTTATTTGACACGATGGAACGCTGAGAACATTGAGGAAACGTGTGTGATAGAAGTGTTGTATTCTCACCTCCAAGTCGGATTTGGCTCCATCAATAGCCTGGATAAGATGGTCGCAGTGAATACTGCTAGGCACAGCAGTCCTATCCAGCCCAGCACTCATGAATTGAAGACTTTTGAACGCATTAGGACACCTTTTGGCGACAAAGAAGATAAATCCTTACAGTGCCATTCTGCGCGACAAGGGTCAGCATTGCATCTATGACTCGTGTATTTTACGCACTGGGCTGAAGCATCCTGCATGGCCACTCTTTCCGGCGATAGTTGCAGATACGTTTCTCCTCTCACGAGTCCATTTTGTAATGATGCCTCCGGGTTGTGTATATGGCTGTAGAGAATCTTCTCCGAGAGTGTCAGAGGTCTGTTGAGAACTGTGCGGACATAGTCCAGCGTCTGGATGAGTTTCTTGTACGGCGGTGTGATGGCCGTGCAGTTCTTCTCCGGTAAAGGCGCATATGTCGCATATCGCGCCGTCTGCGACGACGCCGCACGTTTCGCCGCGTTCGCCAGCATTCCGACAGCCAGCGGAGGTGGGCGTGGGGGGTATAGAAAGAATGAAGAACAGAAAGCCGAAAAAGCCGATCTCCAAACCTGCGCGATCGGATTGGTTTGTCGGACTTCCATCTTCGGCTTAAAAGACGCAAAAAGCTCACCGATTTCGCAAAGTTCGCGCGTTCATCTGAGCAGCTTGGGCCGTTCCCTCAGACTCGTTTGACTGTCCGCAAGACTTTCTTGAGGCAGATGTGCTCTCAATGCATGCATCAAAATTCGACGCGGGGAGCAATGGAAGGTTAGTGTGATCATCTCACCGAACATCGTGATGGACTTGTTCACTACAAGTATATGCCAGTCTGTTCCGCCGTGAAGTGCATTGATATATGGGCGGATTGACCAGTCTGGAAACGCTGATTGGAGTTTGTGGGTCCAATTAAATTCACGTCAGGCCGACTGAAAAGTAACTCGAACGAGCCTCACAAGACTGACATCGTTGATGGCAAATACAGGTGCGAGCGTAACCAGACTTTGAAAGGCCATCAAAGCAAGCAAACAGGGCCAACGTGCGGATTTTCTAATTTAGGCGTCGTAGCCTCATGTTATCGTGCGATCGGGATAAACACCTGACCAACTGTGATATAATATCATTCCAATGTCCAACTACTACAGGAAAGCGCGAAAAAATGAGTCACATAAATGAATCTTCCAAAGTTACACCATGACAGCAGACTTGTCATCCTTTCTCCGTGAAATATCTGAATCCTGGCAAACGCACATCAATACGGTCTCTGAAAATCTTGAATGAACGCTTACCTCTACCCGTGAAGTGGTTGTATCAATATGTATGGATATCTCCTGAGGGTCCCGCGAGCTACGATTGAGGATATGTGCGGGCTGGTGGGACAATGGGTAAGAGCGTGCGAGTGGAACAGAAGTTTGACTACCATGGATTGCAAGGAATATCCGTTGTTGCTTGACGAGTGAGCATTACTGCTGGCGTTACGAATGTAGTCTCGTGAGTTGAGAATGATGAGGAGGGAGTTGGTATAGACTGTAGTGGATTGTGAATAGAAGTCAGGCATCGGAAAGCAAGATGGCAACATACATCGACCCACTGTGAATAGTCAGTTTGGCATCGTACAAACTGAATTGGACTCACTAAGCAGGTAAAAGAAGATGTACAGGTAGGTGGTCGGCTCGCCTTTGATCTATCGCGATGTGAGAAAGAAATCACCATAAGTGGCACTATGAAGTCTACCAATGCCAACCCGAGGATGGCGCAAATCGTGGTGGGCATGCCCGTATTGAAAACGAAGAGAATGAGGCGGTTGACCATGTCGGTGCTCTATCGCGTATCATACGTTGTGAGTCCTTGTGGCGATGAAGATGGGGGCCTATTACCTTCTTGAACCCAGTCTTCGAGCGTTCCAAGAAGACAATCATGATAACCGTGATGGAAATATCTGTGATTGAATTAAGAAATGGATTCACCCAAACCTTTCCCCAAGCGTACCGCAGGCAGCCGTAAACCCATTTACGCTGATGGAAAGCGCGGTGGCCTTCAATGCAAGCCGTCAGCACATGATACAGTTCAGTGCCACTCAAACGAACCTTGGGAGTGCCTAATTCTGCCATCGTATCGAAGTGAAGGCTACAATTGATCAGCGGTGGAAAGTCAACGCGGTTCCAGATTGCGTACCATAGCTCAAAGTAGACTGTTGGGATGAAAGAGGGAATCGAATGAGATCTTGGCGGCAGAGATCAACATTCAGATACGCACTGCAAAGAAGCACTGTGATAGGATTAGTGTGTTGAATCAAAGGATAATGCGATGGACTCTACCAAAGGCAACTGAAATAAGGACTCCCTTCGAACGCGAGCGTCAGTTAGATCCAGCCGTCGAGTCCTTTGTTGGGGGAGACAAAACTCACAACGTAAGCCACCAAGTACCATTTCTTGCTCACTGAAACAGCCATCAGCAACAGGTTCGACTTCAACGCTGTCGGCGACTCACAGTGCCATATACGATATGCGTAGAAGCTGCGTCGACGCTTAGTCGACGTGAAACAATGCAGGGTTGAACGCACGTCTGTACAACAAGTCCAATGATCCCGCTGAAGAAAAGCTCGACGATGAGCGTTCTACGTTCACGAGGCGTTAGACCAAATAGTCACTTTGATATCATACGCACTTTTCAACATAGGCGAAATATGCGTCGTCGCCGTGGTCTGAAAGATTACTAGGTCAGATCTCTATGTGGCTCGTGGGCGCTGGATTCTATTACGCGTGACGAGATATGAGTAGAGCGACTCTGGGGTGTCGATATTAGCTGCATGGCTCTACTCGACATCCGTAACGAGGCGCACCGGAAAGTAGGGCCATTTGAATTGTATCGCAAAGTATAACGAGTGTAACGGCAGCCTTGATTTGCCAGGTGTCGCGGTGAGCAAACTTGCGATAGTAATTCCATGCCTGCATGCAGCCAACTGCGGGATAGGTTGCATTAAGTTGAAGTCAAGCATCCCCGAGCGATAGCAACTTACCACCATATAGACTGCAAAATAGTGTTCATTGTTGGTGTCGAATGCTAAGTGAATAAAAACGCGACTTACGCTGCACCGATTATGGTGGCATCGAACAGTAAGCCCATCCTAGAGATATTTAGTCAACTGAAGGGCCGCAATCTATATTACTTGCGTGTTGTGGACGGTCGTCTCGAGGAAGCCCATAGCGACGAAGATGTGCTAGAGGGAAGGGAGTGAACAAAGCTAGAGACTGTGTCGAAAAGTATGTCGAAGTCATGTTCTGACATTATAACCACTTTCAGAATCTTAGACACATAATGGCACGGACGACTGCTAACTGCGTCGTGGATAAAAAGCATCTGGAGCAGAGACAATAAGAGTGAGAAAAAATGCCGTGTTCGAGCTCCGCTTGACGACAACACTAGCCACCACCACCACCACCCCCACCACCGGAGGCTGCTGGAATTATTGCAGATTATAAGCCTTGAACTGGTTCGCACATTCTGGGAGGCTTGACCAACTGCTCGCGTCACACTCTTTCACACCCGAAGGGGATTTTGGCATCTCCCACGCGGGGCCGTGCTTGCACGAGCCAATTTGTTCGCAGTATTTATCGCAGAGTAGAGTGCGCTGTGCAGGTTCGTTGCCTGTTAGGCACGACATTCCACTCGATCAGTGGCATCGGATTGCCATCTGATCGTGATTCGCGGGAAAAGCTTCTATTCAGCTTCTATTCAGTGACAACGTCCATGATCACCAGCGCGTGAGGAGGAAAAGACTGCAATCGCTTTCACAGCCAATGATGAGCCAAGGACGGTTATCGGTATGGATGGACGTACGTGCGAGCAGCCTATTAGTATGGACAAGACCCTGCGTGATGTCGTGGATTGAATTTTGCTCGGCCGCCCTAAGGACCCGATGTCAATGTTCCTGGACTGGAACGGTTCGCTCAGCGCTGTATGGTGGCTGTATGCACAATGTATGCATGTGCCCCAGAGTATCCATACCGTAGGTCATTGCCTGTCTAAGATTGCGCTTTTGTCCTGTCCATAATCATCACAAAAGGTTCACTCTAGTAGCGCCGAATGAAGAACGTTTCACCGGAGACACATCACGTTCGGAAGCTCCAGAAGCTCAGAAAAGCTAGCGTTGGACTGAGTTTCTGCGTAAAATGGGTAGGTGCGATAAAAAGACCTAGTTCAATTTCCTCTTGTTCGCGCCGGTACGGGAACGATTAACTGAACCGGTTCATCGGTTCTACTACAAGGGCACTAGCTGAGTTTCACTAAAATGAGCTACAAGACGCTTATAAGGGCGGAGCTCACCTTACATTGTTCCCCACTCTTTCTCTTCCTATCATGTCGACCTCCACCACCCGCAAAGACTTCGAGCCCAAGAACGCTGTCGTGACTGGCGCAGCAATGGGTCTCGGCCGTAGCATCGCGCTGCGTCTCGCCAAGGATGGGCTCAACGTTGTCGTCAACGATCTCGAGGCGAAATCATCCGAATTAGCGAGTGTAGTCAAGGAAATCGAGGCGCTTAAGGCGGGCAAAGTCACTTTCGTGTTGGGAGACGTCACGGCAGAAGAAACCAGTCCCGCTCTCGTTAAGAAGTGCGTGGAGGAGTTTGGCTCTTTGGACGTGGTGCGTTACTTCTGCGACATGCGCAATGACTGGCATGTTCACCTACACCCTCCGTAGATGGTCTGCAACGCTGGTACGGCATGGTCCAGCCAAATAACCGAGAGTGCGCATTATCCGCCTTTCACTCCTTCCGCCCCGCGCCCTAACGTGTATGTGCGACATAGCCTCGTTCGCCAAAGTACAGACAATATTGGACACGAACTTCAAGAGCATGTGGCTGGGGTACAGCGCAGCAGCGACGCAGATGATAAAGCAAAACACAGGAGGACGCATCATCGGTGAGTGAGGACGCCTTGTTCTTCGACAAAATGACTGACTAATCTGCAGGCGCCTGCTCGACCGCTGGAAAGAAAGGTACGACTTGCGCGTACCGTTCGCGAGTTATCCTTTCTGAACGAAGTAGGATTCCCTTTTGCTGCGGCATACTGTGCCTCCAAGTTCGCCGTACGTGGACTGACACAGTCTGCTGGTGCGTCCTACTACACTGTCGCTAAAAACCTCTCCTGATGAAAGTTTAGCGCAGGAATGGGGACAGAACGGCATCACCGTTAATACGTACTGCCCAGGACTTGTCCGCACGCCACTTAGTACGCACCTTCATCTGTGTGGGGCTAAGAAATCGATTCTCATTGTCAATTAGTCGAGAGCCTGTATGGCTCTGGTGCCGCCATCGGCGATGCAAGCACTACACCCGACGACGCGGTACGTCTCCCATGTTCAACTCGAACTTCCCTAATATTTTGTCCACAGTGGGCCAAACTGTGCGCCCTCCGACGTGTAGGTGACCCAGAGGATATTGCCGGAATTGTCTCGTGGCTTGCCTCAAAAGATGCTGCCTATGTAACAGGCCAAAACGTATGTTTGCTTCGGACTTGGTTTGCAAGAGACCTGGTTGACTGTTTGCTTAGATCAATGTCGACGGCGGAGGTCTTTTCGATTAGGTTCACCTGTACCTCTGTATGAAATACATGTATAACAGCAACAGCAACGAAATCGGAATACCGCTTAGTGAAATACCCAGACTTCCAATGCATGGCGGTTGCCGTCGAACCGAAGACTAGCTCACGCCGAGCGTAAACACCAATTAGACCATTTGGGAGACCACGAGCATACAACAGTTCTGGTAAGTACAGACCTGGTACAACCAGGGTTTATTCAGATTTCCGTCACAGACGGATGGGTAAGTACGGGTATGTTGATGATGTACAGTGACAAGATTACCCCGTCGTTGTGTTTATGAAATCTAGAAGACGTTGTCGCTGGGAATTTCACGTTAGTTGTCTTGTGTTCCATTGAGGAGTGGGGAAGAACGCACCCAAACGTCCCGAGGACATTGCCCTGTGGGAAATACTCGCATACATGCATCACCATCTATATTTTTGTGTCAGCGCAGAACAGGTAGACCTTGGAAGGACGTACATCTCCGCAAGACTTGGAGGCGCATCCGACCTGGGTGGTAGCAGCCCAGACGACTTGTGTGAAATGCAAAGAAGCGTAATCCTCGGGCGAGTTGGCGTTGAACGAGTTGCCTTCGTCGACCCACATCTGGACGGCGGCGGACGCGTCTAGGTTGGTACCCTCGGCAAGGTTCTCGCCGTAGGGCCCAAGGGATCCGCCAGAGTGTTCGAAGTTGCAGTTTCCGACCCAGCTAAGCATGTATGAGAATTGGGATTTAGAAGATAAAGAGGTGCTTACGAGGATGCAGCGTCGGCGAGGGTGTTGTTCCATTGGAGATCATCGGCCTTGTGTGCAGAGCGCGCGGTGTTGTGGACTTTCAGGTAGGCGTCGATATCGCCTTGGGCTGTTGTGCCCGAGTTGCTGCTCTGAGATGGCGTAGGGGCAGAGCTGGACGATGAGCTGGAGCTGGCTGATGGGGAGGCAGAGGACGAGTTGGTGTCGACGGTGCTGGCCGAAGGCGCGACGCTGGATGTAGACGAGATAGTTGTTTCCGAAGCGGAAGGGACATCTTGACTGACAGCGGTGGGAGATGAGAATGAGGTGCTGAAAGTGTAGGCGGTCGAGAAATTCCAGTCACTGTTCCCATTCCAGTTGCCATTGCCCTGGAAGTCTTGATGGACTGGGGCCGAGTTTCTGTCTTCATCCGAAGAGGTAGTCGCAGGCTCGGCCGAGGTAGTAGTAGGATTGGAGAGGCTGGTAGTCGTCGCGGCTGCGGTTGAGCTACTCCGGATGGTGGTAGCAACGGACGTTGAAGTTGCTGCTGCGCTGATGGACGTGTCCGCACTCGTCGTGGTTATACTGATGAGGGGATTAGACTGTCAAAAGGGCACAGCGAAGGCAAAAGATGCGTACGCAGAAGCGTCGGGGGGATCGTACACGACCACGCTTCCCCATGGGTCGCTGCCCATCTGGAAACCACCGAACCTGTGAAGCCTTGGACTGCGCTTGATAGGACCGGCCGTAGCGCTGGCAGACAACAGAAGTGTGGCAAAACTAAAAAGACATCAACACTCCATCACACATTCCATTTTGCATTTGCTATCTTACATTGAAACAACGAGCATAGTAATGTTCAGAAAGGACGGCAGGCTTAAAGGAATGTAAATTCGGTACGCGACCCGCGGGGGCGGAGGGGGGAGAAGAATGTGAAGCACAAGATTGACCGAAGGAGTCTTATATACATGCGGCAAAAGGTCCCTCACACGCGCAGGGCCAAGGTCGGTTGCTATGCGCAACCACCGGCTCCGCCAAGTTTCTCCAGCAATTGCAGCAGAATTACAGCCAGCGAAATGGCCAGGGTCTGTTTGCCTGTGGTCTTATTGGCTTTTGAGTCCAAGCGCGTAAACGCACGGCAACACGTGTGTAGCACCTCTCTCTCCACCAGTCATGTCCAACACCAAACCGCCCTATTACATCCTCTTCGCTCATTCATCCTCGCCATCGGCACCACCTATCTATGGCCATCCCTCCATACAGTATCACTATGCTGACGACTCACCGTTGAATCTTCTGCCACGCGAGAACGAGAATGTTATTCTAATGGACTATACTCCGGAATCAACTGGCTTACCACCAGTTCGAAGCATCTCCAACACTTTGGCAGTTACGGGAATAACTAGCAAGGACCCTCTCGTATCTTCAAGCACCGAAGGATTGAACGAGCAGATGTACATCATCGAGACCGTAGCGTTGGATGATAACGAGAAGCGGTGCGTGACGCGTTATGGACACACAATTCTATGCTAACATCCGTTTCTGACAGTGTGAATTCAGATGGAAAGTCTGCGCGCGACGTGGTGGCCGAGTTCAAGCAGAAGTGCGTGTCGTTACTCAAGAGCGTCGTATGGATTAACATCGAGCGTACAGGAATGCTGTTCTACGCCGCGCGCTTCATTCACAGCCGAGTGGATCAGCAACAGCAATTCCTCCAACACCGTCCGCACCAAGACAGATACCTGCACCTAGTGGCTCTTCATCGACACTTTCGCCATTGGCATTGTCACCAGTCCCATAGGACCAAGTGTGGTCTTCAGAATCCATATCGTCTCGTCGGTCGCCTCGTTGTTTTCCGAATTCTTTTGCCTCGCTGCACACTTGCAATAGATGTGCTGTAGATACTTTGCACCATATAATACCCTACTACGTTAATGTGAATCCTTATCCTCATTGTCGTAGCATGGTCTATCCAAGCATGCGACGTGCCAGAATAAGATGACGAATGTGCGGGTCGATTCTGGCACCTCTGCGCACCTTCGCGCAGCTTCGAGCGCCATCTTTTCCGATCCGCCTCCGAGCGCGTACAGTAAAGCTATGCCGGATATGGATAGGGGTTTGAGTCAACTGCTGTGTCATGGCGATCGTAACTCCGACCCCAGTGGGGTATATAAGGCCGTCACGCAACGACGACCTTATCACCCACCTTCATCAGCCACATTCACCATGCAAATTTTCGTGAAGACTCTCACCGGCAAGACCATCACCCTCGAGGTCGAGTCCTCGGATACCATTGACAACGTCAAGGCCAAGATCCAGGACAAGGAAGGGTGCGTTGTTGCCACCGCCGCAGTCGCTTGATAAGCTCACCTCGCCTTTCTAGTATCCCTCCCGACCAGCAGCGCCTTATCTTCGCTGGCAAGCAGCTCGAGGACGGCCGCACTCTCTCGGACTACAACATCCAGAAAGAGTCGACTCTCCACCTCGTGCTCCGCCTCCGTGGTGGTATGCAGATCTTCGTGAAGACCCTTACTGGCAAGACCATCACCCTCGAGGTCGAGTCTTCGGACACTATCGATAACGTCAAGGCCAAGATTCAGGACAAGGAAGGGTACGTGCCAACATCACGCCACTCGCTCGCCTATCTGACTTATCCGCAGTATCCCGCCCGACCAACAACGCCTCATCTTTGCTGGCAAGCAGCTCGAGGATGGCCGCACTCTTTCGGATTACAACATTCAGAAAGAATCCACCCTCCATCTCGTCCTCCGTCTTCGTGGAGGCATGCAAATCTTCGTCAAGACCCTCACTGGAAAGACAATCACGCTCGAGGTCGAGTCCTCGGACACCATCGACAATGTGAAGGCCAAGATTCAGGACAAGGAAGGCATTCCCCCTGACCAACAGCGTCTCATCTTCGCTGGCAAGCAGCTCGAAGATGGTCGTACCTTGTCGGACTACAACATTCAGAAAGAGTCCACCCTTCACCTTGTCCTTCGTCTCCGTGGTGGCATGCAAATCTTCGTCAAGACGTTGACCGGCAAGACAATCACTCTCGAAGTCGAGTCATCGGACACCATCGACAACGTTAAGGCGAAGATTCAGGATAAGGAGGGTATTCCTCCTGACCAGCAACGCCTCATCTTCGCCGGGAAGCAGTTGGAGGACGGTCGCACTCTTTCGGACTACAACATCCAGAAGGAGTCCACTCTGCATCTTGTTCTCCGTCTTCGCGGTGGAATGCAGATCTTCGTCAAGACACTGACGGGCAAGACCATCACTCTGGAGGTCGAGTCGTCGGATACTATTGACAATGTCAAGGCGAAGATCCAAGACAAGGAGGGTATCCCGCCCGACCAGCAGCGTCTCATCTTCGCCGGCAAGCAACTTGAGGACGGACGTACGCTCTCCGACTACAACATTCAGAAGGAGAGTACGCTTCACTTGGTCCTCCGTCTTCGTGGTGGAAACTGAGCATAGGTCGTCATTGGAGTAGTTATTCTTGAACGTAGTCTTGTATATTGAATGTTACCTTGTCGTTTGTGCAACTCGTTCGCCATCTGGCCGTCTCCTGTCTGGACCTTCAAAGCTTCAAACTTTGCATTTTGGTGCTGTGTAACTGTAAGCCCCGTTAAATACGGTGATGACGTGAGATTGCTGTTGGATTTCCCTGATCGACGTCGCCGAGCGCCCTTCCTTGTAAACCATCACTTGGTGTGAGCAATGGCGCCCACCGAGGCCGACGCTGCCGAAGGTGGTGGTTTTTGATGAAGTTGGTTCGTCAATTCGCGCTGATTTTGAATGTACAGAGGTCAGGGTTTTCTCAAATGTCATCTCGACATTCCGGCAGTATTCCCAGTATTCGGTTAGGCAGCGCTGCTCAATTTCACTCCCACGACGGCTCATTACCAGCAGTTGTCGTCAAACAACAGACGGCGGAGGGATCTATTCAAGCTGCCTAAAGCGGACCAAGAAGTCTTCATTGCGCTCGGATATCGCGACAAGTTGAACGAAGTGGACGAGGCTATCATCAAGAATGCGGAATTCATCGAAGAGATCGTGGATCGGCCTGAAATATTCGGTGTCGAGGCGGAGATGGAGGTGGACGACGAGGGATGTGGAGGTCACAGCGCTGGAGGCACAGGGCATACACATTCGCACGGCGGACCCCAACACTCTCATTCTCACGGCGGACCGAGTTCGCACTCTCACTCTCACGATGGGCCCGACGGGAAGTACAGGCCGAGCGAGCATGATATGGATAAGCTGCGGTCGACACTGAAGCAGTTTGTACGTGATTGGAGTGCAGAGGGACGCCCGGAGCGGGATATGTGCTATGAGCCGATGAAAGACGCGTTGCTTGCGCATTTCAAGGACAGGACGGAGGAGGAGAGAAAGACGACGAGGGTGCTAGTGCCCGGAGCTGGGCTTGGTAGGCTTGCGTTCGATGTTGCGAACCTTGGTGCGTCTGCTTTTGAATCGTCCTCCTCCATTGGGCTTAAGACGCGTTTGAAGGCTTCCACACACAAGGAAACGAATTCTCGCACTACATGCTCCTCGCGTCGTATTTCATTCTCAATCGGACGTCGACACCGTTCTCGCACACCATTTACCCATACGTGCATTCGTTCAGTAACGCGTACAGCAAAGAGAGTATCCTGCGTGGGGTAAAGATCCCGGATGTGGAAGTGGCTATCAAGAACGGAACGCGGTTCGAGCTTGTTGCTGGTGATTTCGAAGAGATCTACGGACAGGATGCGAACCACCACGCCGAGGAGCTCGACGCAGATGCATCGAATCAAGAGGAAGAGGAAGAAGTGAACGCGGGGCAATTCGACGCAATCCTCACCTGTTTCTTTATCGACACCGCGAAGAACCCGTTGGCGTACCTCCGTATTCTGCACCGTATCCTCAAGCCCGGAGGCGTGTGGATCAACCTAGGGCCGCTGCTCTGGCACTTTGAGAATAACCAGAGCGGGGATGTGAGTGTGGAGCTGGATTTGGAAGAAGTCAAAAGGTTATGTGAGGTTGTCGGGTTCGAGATCAAGGTGTGTTGTAAACCGTGCTTTTGCGTGTCCAAAAGGCTGACGATTGTGTGCAGGATCATCGACAAATCGACGCAACCTATACGAACAATCCAGAGAGTATGCTTGGATATGTCTACCATGCGCAGTTCTGGACAGCTACGAAGAAGGCAGAGTAATACTTGAAATGTATGACATGCAATTGGCTATACATAGTCAAATAAGTTGTGACTCCACCGTCGACGAAGTTTCTCCAGGGACTGTGATAACTCGCGGCTGTATGTCAGTTTCAGAGACACAGCCAGATTTGACGATAGTAATAGGCGATTGGGTAGAACGATGGCACATGAATGTCCTTCAGTGGCATGGGGTCGAACGGAGGACCTTGGTGTCACACAGCGGCAAGAGTGCGGCTGGACACACTGAAATGCGAGCAGATGCTCCTCCCCAAGCAAATGTTGTGGGTACCATTCAAGTTGTCAGGTGTGGTATGATACCACCCACTTTTGAAGTCGTTCAGAAGTGAGACTAGAACGGCGTCAAGGTCGTCGTGAGCAACCCTGAGTATATCAGCATTTTGGATTTACCAGGACTTGGGTTGTCGCCGCCGTTCGAGGCCGAGTCCAGATCGGGCGTGTAGAATTGACCGCGGCGGTCTGCAAGCGTTACCCCATAATATATCCACACGTGTCCTTTTAACGCTCAATGAACCGAACGCAGGCCTTGTTTCTTGCGTCCGTCGTCGTTCCATTCGGCCTCTTATACAGCCTCCAAACCGTCGTGGTTTCCCGGCTCAACTCTGCTGGATTCTACTTTAGCGACTTTATCTTGATTGGACTTCCCAAGGACGCGACAAAACCAGACGGAGAAAAGCACACATTCAATTCGTGGATAATGCCTTTGCACGCTATCGAGATTCCTGGACTCGGGGAGGTCGACTTGCTCTCCCCACCCGTCCTGGGCGCAGCAGCAGTCGTCGTCCTCACTGTCGCATATTTTGCCTTGTTCAGCTCGAGTGCGTCAATCATGTCCGCCACGTCGTGGTAGCCTCTGACACGTCTTGCAGAGAAGCCAACCAAGGTCCTCGACGCTACCACCTTCAAGACCTTCCCTCTTGTGCAGAAGACGCAGGTGTCTCCGAACACGGCCATCTACCGCTTCGGCCTTCCGACCTCAAACTCCATCCTCGGTCTGCCCACCGGCCAGCACATCAGTGTTGCGGCAAACATCAACGGAAAAGACATCATGCGCTCGTACACCCCCATGTCCTCGGACGACGACCTCGGCCACTTTGACCTGCTTATCAAATCGTACGAGAAGGGCAATATTTCCCGCCTCTTCGGTGAACTCAAGGTTGGCGACTCCATCAAGGTCAAGGGCCCCAAGGGACAGTTCAACTACTCCGCCGACCTCGTCCCGCACATCGGTATGATCGCTGGCGGGACAGGCATCACCCCAATGTGGCAAATCATTCATGCCGCGCTCAAGAACCCCAGCGACAAGACGAAGCTCAGCCTGCTCTACGCCAACGTCAACTCGGAGGATATCCTGTTGAAGCAAGAGCTTGATGCGCTGGCACTGGCACACCCCACTCGCTTCAAGATCTATTACGTGTTGAACAACCCTCCTGCAGGGTGGACTGGTGGTGTAGGCTTCGTGACGAAGGATATGATCCAGGAGAGACTCCCCAAGTCCTCCTCGGCATGCAAGATTCTCATGTGCGGACCGCCGCCTATGATTACTGCGATGAAGTGCGTCTTGAGCCGTTCCTTTTCATATTTGGCTCTGACCGATAACGCAGGAAAAACCTTGATGACCTCAAATTCGCTCCTCCTCGCACAGTTAGCAAGCTTCCTGACCAGGTACGTTTCACCGATATGCTCTGGCGTTGTGGGTTTCTGATTCTGCTTTCAAGGTGTTCGTGTTCTAGAGGGTACTGTATAGATGCAATGAAATATAATGATTGTTGTCGGTTCAATCAGAGTCGTGTCGGAAAATTGAGCGTTAAGCTCCATGAGATTGCACATTGGATTGTCAGCGCCGGAATCAACAAAATGAGGAAAGGAGTGTGGTTGGAGTGTGGTGCCGACTGCCGTCGCACGTGATCGTTCCAATTGTGATCGCAGGCCCCAGGGGCCGAGCGGCAAACTCTCTTCGTTACAACCATGGCTCCTTCAGCAAAGCGGACTCGCACCCGCGAGATTGGTGCACCCTCGGCACAAGATGATGTTTGGGCTGCACCTCAGATATCTGCCTCTGCCTCCTCCACACGCATAATACCCAGCAGTCACATCCCATGGCTGTCAACGCTGTGCTGCAGAGTGTTTGCAGCGAACTTCCTTCGTCTGCATCAAAGACAGAATACTTGGGATAGGACAAAAGCGCAGTTAGAAATTATACCGGACAACTTGGTACCGAAGTTGTTGGCGTTGTTGAGTAGCAACTGTCCGACGTATCTTCCAAGTGAGGTATTGGTCACTGTGAGTTACGGCCGTATCTCAACTTAACGCGTTTTGACGACTTCATGGATAGTATTTCTTGCGCGGTCCGTCCTTAATATGGACAAGTGACTTGACTGGAGTCAAGAAGCAAACCATAGAGGCTATCCCGCGCATCAACAAATCTCTCCAAGAGTTGACACTGAAGGGATTTGAGAAGTTCAAGGACGAGACGTTTGCCGCCGTAGTATCACGCCTTCCTGACCTGCGGTTGTTGAACTTGGCGTGGGCTTATTCTCTCCCCGCTCGCACAGGCGCTGGGTTGACAATTCGCCAGTGGGTGCCGTAACGTTGGGGCGAAAACTGTCGAGGCGGCAGCTACTTGCTCTCGCTTGAGGGTCGCCAATTTCAACCATACCTCCGTCCCTCCTGTATCCATAGCTAATCTTTTGGTTGACTGCACCGAGCTCGAAGTCTTGAAGGTGGCCAAGATATCAAGCTGGGTACCCGCTGCATCAATCTACTTCTGATTGCACATGCTGACATACTATAGACAGACGCGACCTTTGCAAAATTCCTCTCCACAGTAGACGCTGATTGGCGTCATGTCAACTTGCGCACTTTCAAGCTGCGCCAGACGTCGCTATCCGACGCCTCCATGGCGGCGTTGTGCGAGATGTTTCCAAATCTGCAGCGCCTTGATGTATCGTTCACCGCCGTGAAGCGTCCGGCGGTGTGGCTGGGCCCGATTGCCGCTAATATAACCAAGCTGTCCCTCACATCCACCGCAACATCCCCGAATTCGTTGGTCAATGCCATCGGGGACATGTCCAATTTAAAGACACTTGCTATTGGGGCGCTTGGCGTAGGCAGTAATGCCAACACGTCGGTGTCGAACACATCCGCGATGACTCTGTCGGACGACCTGCTTTATTCGTTGACCGACGTCCTTGCCGCGCACGGGAAGTTGGAATCACTCAATCTGGTTGGAAATGCCAAGCTGGGGCAGCTCTCCAAGAAGGGCGACGGAGCCTTGCAGCATATGATTCGCGTTCTTGGGCGTAATTGCAAGGTGCGCGCGAAGCACGGTCTGCGCACGACCGTTAATGAGTCGGTGATACAGTATCTGAATTTGTCGGCCATTGGTGCTTTGTGCTCAAGCGACTTTGCTGGGCTCGTCCCTGATGTGGAAAACAACCACACGGCGCCTGCACTGCAGACACTGCTTGTGAATAACACGGGGGTAGATGATGGTGCCGCGCAGTTCCTTGCGTCCTGTGTGGATCTAGAAACCCTAGGGATGGCTGGGACAAAAGTGACCGGTACGCCGGTACGCGTTGGACATAGGTGCCACTCGACTGACATTACCAGACGAAGGGTTGTTCCCCATTGTTGATGCGTGTACAAAGTTGGCCAACTTGGACCTGACGAGCTGCAGAGGGGTGGGCGTGGTGGACCGCCGCCGGTTCTTTGAGGTAAGGATGGCAACCGGGATTGTGAGGCCAGTGATTCGCTAACGACGAAACTTCAATTGCAGGTGTGGGAGGAAAGTCGCCAGGCCTGAGGGCACGTAGCCCGCACATTAGTAGTAGCCCTAGCTTCACGTATTGTAGACGTCAATCCAAACGCAAACATGTGTCAAGATTGGGCAGAGTTTGGGCGTAAATCCATTCCGGGCAACTTCAACAAGCGCGATCGCCTCATTGCAACGGTGCTAAACTCAGTAGCGTGACCAGGGCAATCTCCATCAACATCCACCACGCATTTGGACACCAACACGCGCCGCGGGGCGTGCTTTCACTTTCTTTAAACCAAACCACCATCTTATCTCTTTCTTTAGACGTGCAATTGTTTCCAACAGCTCTTCCCTTGCTTCACCTGCGCAATTGTCATGTCATTTCAAGCTAGCCTTGACTATGCAGCGATCTGCGATGCGACGTTCAGCAGTCTACCGGACACGGCGGAGGCCAAAGCGCGGCCTGGTAGTATTGACCTGCCATTCAAGTTGCGACAGCCACTGAGTACGCGGTCAGTCAACCTGGTGCGTAACAACGCGTTCTGCCCTTGTGTTTCCCGCTGATCACGTTGCCCAAAGACGTCTACCGCGCTTGGTGGCGACCCGCCAGCTGCGAAATACATTCAGCCCGCTTTCCGGCCTCTCCCGCCCGTCCGCCGTACATCGTCACTCCAATTGTCTTCGCTCGACTTTACGTTCCATTTTTCCCTGTCCCCAACCGTCGGATCCCTCCATACTCCCGACGAGTCCAGGCCAACTCATCTTCTCTCGCATACGGTCAAAGAAGAAGAAGATGACGAGGATGAGGACGACGCCGAGGATGGTCCTACACAAGTGCTGCACTTGCCTCCCTCGTTGGCTCACTGGGCTCATCCAAACAGTCCCTACGTTCCGTGGCCATCACCGATCCGACGTGACTTTGTACGCCCTTCAACTCCCAACTCTTTGTGCCCGCCACTCGCGCATTCTCGCCCTGTGTCTCGCAGCGGCGCCTGCGCCCCCGAGCCGACCGAACTTCCACGCTTGCACCGCGCTGTACAAGCTCTGCGCAAAGTCTCCTACGGCGTCAACCGTCTAAGCCGTCTTTTCAAACGTCATCTGGCACGCCGAAAGCGGGATCCATACCCCCGCGCGCCCTCAGCTGCCTATAACCCAGAACAGGCGAGCAGCGTGTGCATTCCGCCAACATTGCCTGAGCCACCCACTCTGTCGACTTTCTCCCTGGAATCGACCAAGTCCAATTCGTTGAGCCTCTGGTTGGCAAAGAGGAAAAAGGACGCGGCGCAAAATGCACGGAGCCGGCTGATGACTCTGGAGGAGTACGACCGTACGGGAAGTTGGGCGCATGTACGAGCCCGCAAAGACTCAGTCATGTCGTCTGGCGTCTACTCGCCCTACGCCTCTGTCACGACGTTCGCTGAGCATCGATAACACACTGTCGCTTTGGTCCTCCACGAAAGGATTTTCTCTGGACGTTTTATGATGAGGTTGTGTTCATTTTCATGACTTTATTCAACTACAACTGTACACTGTTTCCATCTCCCCGCCGGACCCTGATTCCAGCTGTACTTCTAGCTCTTGAATCATCAATGTCGGTTGTCCTCACAATGGGCTTGCGCGCCCTTTGTTTAAATTAATTCTGCATTAGTACTTAGAGCATCTTCCGCTAGATACAGTTTGTCCTGTAGAGCTCTGTGAGCAGAAGGATCTAATACAGACTCCCGTGTTCCAGCCGTGATATCCTTGCCTCAAATCGAAAGTTTCTGGTGGTGGTGAACGTCAGTCTGAATGCGATTGAGGCTTTCGCTTGCGGTTCGACGGCGTTTTCAGAGAGCGAATGTACTTTGTTCTCCTCTGGTCATTTCATGTCATTTTCCCCAGTAGCTCTATTTCGCGTGTCCGCTAACCGGGCTACCCGCGGTATTTCAGAAACTGTCCGATGAGGGCCTGATGGTCTAGTGGTACCAATGCAGGTCCCAACCTTTAGGTAAACTGAAGGTTACGGGTTCAATGCCCGGCGAAACTCACCAGTCAAGGGAGGTTTAGTGGGTAGTCCATAAATGGGAGTCCCACACTGTTCGGTCCGGTTCTAGACCGTTCGTGCGTAAACGCATTCCTACCCTGTGTGCTCTCTCTTCCGCAAGGTTTCTAGTCCTTGCAGCACTCATGGCCTGCTGGGAAACGGCCTTGCCGTGCAGGAAAAAATGATGCAGGAACATCATATGCCTCCCTGGTGGTGTTCCCAGTAGGAGATACTTGCCACAAAAAAAACAGAAACTGTCCGATGAATCTCATTGTTTGATTATGTCATGATTACGTACGCAAACTCGTTGGCACCTCCCGCAAGTGGCAAGCAATGAAATCCTTTGTGTA
>KN880588.1:0-55707 GCA_000934385.1 Cylindrobasidium torrendii FP15055 ss-10
TGGCCAGTAAAGTATGCGTTTCGAGGACGTGGGCCCATCGATAGACTTGTACGAGCACGTCCAGCCTACGTACCTTGAATTTCATGGCATTCGCACAACTACTTGGTTGACGTTTCTGAAAATGCTCAAATTTCATATAGGAATGTTTTGTTGTTCTTGCGCTATGTAACTTCGAAGTCTCCTCAGCAAATCCTTGGGTTCGTCGTCGTGGTGGTCAGCCTGCGCCATATCAGACTTGACCTCTGAGTTATACCCTGCGCCCTGGGCACCTACAGGTCATTGAATATCCACTCATCCAATTCATGGCCATGCTAAGCAACAATCTCTGGACATAGCAACATATTTTCGCCTGAGTAGTCGTCCTGCTTAACCTGACCTGACCCTTACTGCTAAATTCATGGCAACCACTTGCGGGTTGGCATAGGACCATTCGAGTACTTTATCTCTGTCGTTTCCACTGGAATAATAACTCCTTCTTTTGCATCCAGAATGCTGAATGTTCAGAAAGCGACTATCAAGTCGACCAAGGCGCTAGACAAGCGGAACGAGGCACGCGACATCGAGGTGTGTGGTCATGACCTCCATTTTGCCACTGCCGCTCTGACCTCAATTCCCAACAGATTCCCTTTGTTTTTTCGATGTAGACTATCGCTAGGCTGTATGAATACAACTATCGAGTCGGCCAAGGTGCTAGACAAGCGGAACGGGGCACTCGACATCAGGGTGTGCGGTCATGACCTCTATTTGCCCACTACCGCTCTGACCTCAATTTCCAACAGATTCTCTT
Source organism: Cylindrobasidium torrendii FP15055 ss-10 (assembly GCA_000934385.1). Taxonomy (NCBI): domain Eukaryota; kingdom Fungi; phylum Basidiomycota; class Agaricomycetes; order Agaricales; family Physalacriaceae; genus Cylindrobasidium; species Cylindrobasidium torrendii. Next base: position 788 of record KN880588.1, read on the forward strand.
CGTTTTTTCCATTCACACTATCGCTAGAATGTACAGAAAGCAACTATCGAGTCGACCAAGGCGCTAGACCAGCGGAACTAGGCACTCGACATCGAGGTGCGCGGCCATGACCTCCATTTCCCGACTACCACTCTAACCTCAATTTCCAACAGATTCCCTTCCTTCTTTCCATGCACATCATCGCTAGGATATACAGAAAGCAACTAATGAGTCGGCCAAGGTGCTCGGCAAGTGGAACGGGGCACTCGATACCCAGGTGCGCGACCTCGACCTCTATTTACCCACTGTCTACTCGACAGCCTATGCAATATTACCCTTCACGCGTCACGTTCCGCGTTTCAGATTGCTGCAGAAACCTCCTTCTTCGAATCTCTTTTCTTTTATTCGCCCTCCGCGACATGTAACCGGCGCGACAGTCTCATCAAGGCTGTCGGTGTGCACGACCGAATAGGTCGACTTGACGTCGGCTACACTGAACGAGACCGTGAAGAGTAGTTGCAGCACACCTTGAGGTTTTGAGATGCTCTGGTCAGCCTTTTCGCATGTTTTTTTGCTTATGTTTCTATCTGTCTCAGTGGCGGTATATCGCGCCTTCGCTGATGGCACTCGCGTCTAAGACAACTGTGACACGTACATAAGTATGCCGCAAGTGCTACGCCCTGTGCATCCTCCCCGCGCCGACAGCAGCCGCAGGCGCTAGTCGGGACACTCCGCCTCTGCGTTTACTGCTTGTTCCCTTGCTCTAGTTTGTTGACGTCCCTCCAGGAAGCAGAAGCTGAACTAGTGCTTTGCGCTCATGTATCTCCATTATCCCATATGTTATGGCTATTGCCAATGCAAATCCCTTCTCCACTGCCTGAACAATGCGCAAGGATAGGCTTGAGCACATGGTTTCCTCAAGATGCGCTCTCGGATCGGACATGGAGCCAGCGCGGCAGCGCCTCTTTGAAAACGGACCGTTTCACTGGTCGTATTGGTTGGGAGTCTGAGAATCACGCGATTCGATAGGTAATTTTTTCCTGAAGGAATACGACTAAGTACTGAGTGCTCGACTTTGGGGTCGGTCTAAGTTCAACGATTCATACATTGTCTTTGTTTTTCAGATCCCCAGCAAGTTACCTCTAGCGTGATTTTAGAGAGAGAAGATATATGTACAGTAGTCGAGATTACTGTGGGGCTACCTGGCTTGTACGCTGCACTATGTTACGTTGCGACGGTATGCTCTTGCTCTACTTATCGAGGCATACCGCCCTGTTTATCCTCACACCATATTGTGCTACGTACATACAGACACCCCTACTTACATTTCACCTCCTCACGTACCATAGCGTACAGGCCTGCACACCACTTCAAACCGGAGCTAATCAAATCAATTCTGGAGACCACCTTCCATAAGTCCAACGAAGTTGTTCAATTTGCTCTGGGGACAGGCTGAGGGTATACGAGAAGTGCTTGAGCGCAAGAGGAAACATGCTTCTCACGCCTTCAACGTGTGCGTAGAGGCAAGGGGGAGGCGCCAGCTTGAAGTCCAAGTAGGAATCGGTGGTTATGGATAGCGATGAGAGCCCGGCCAGTTCTTCGGGCGGACACTGGAGTAACACCTCCTGCAGTGTAAGGAGACCCTCACTCACGTGCAGGAAGATGTGGGGAATTCCTCGGAGCGACGAAATCCGTAAGTCGCGGTATTCAAGGCCCCCAATGGACAGCGAGAAAAGCTGGGAGCCCTGGGTTTCCCTGTGTTGTTCTAGCCATTGGTTGAGAGGCACTGCACTTGGCGGCGTTGTGTTGCTTTGTCGGATCTCGAGTCTGACTAGCTCGGGTGCTGAGATTGATGAGAGAGCACTCAGAGCAATGGCGTGGATGGTAAGACGGCGCAGGCGTGTCAAGGTGCACCGTTGCGTCCAGCTATCTGGGACCGACGCTTCCGTCACCTCGAGGTCAACAATTTTCTGCCAGTGTGTGGGCAGGCCCAATGCAAGGGATTCCCTTGCGTCGTGTATGGTGATTGCTTGGATGGCGGGGCATCTGGTGACAATCGGGGTTACATCGTCTGTGTACCGACCCGGGCCACTCTGCCAGGCGCTATTGCTATCGCCAACGCCAAATTCCAGCAGTGAGGGCAATGGGGGCATCTCTTGTAGTAAGAACACTAGTTCCCAGGGCACGTGCAGAGAAGATAAGGACGATGGTAGGCAGAGTGTTGCTGTACTACGGTCTGCCTCATCAGGGTCCAAGTCCCATTCATCCTTGGGGGAGAACACTGTAAGCTTTTTCAAAGTCGAGATTTGCGATAGGATGGCAATGTCGTTTAGGAAAGATATCCATGTGTTCGGCGCATATTGCAGGCTGACAAGGTAATGGCAGCAGTGGATCCCAATGTCCTTGAATCCTCCGTCCAGCAAGATAGCATGCAGGAGGAACATGGGGTTGGTGATTAGAGCTTTGGGGGGGATTCCAGCACCTTTTCCAAATACTAACGATTTCAGGTTGGGGAGGTAGCATGGGGGAAGGAGGTCAGCCCATTGTTGTCCCTCGATAATGAGTTCTTCTATGCGTCGTCCATGGACGGAGAGAAGTGTCTCAACAAATGCGGATATATCTCGATATTCATACCTCCGAGTGTTAATGACCACAGTCAAATGGGCGGCGCGGTGTAGGGGGTGGTCTCTCATTGACAAGGTAGCTGAGGTGTGCAGCGGTGTTGAGAGGTATAACCAGCCATGTTCGTTGGCGATACTGCAAACTATCGAGCGAAACATTTGGTTGGTACGAGCCAGGCTCAGCCAGATTGTGTTTCGGTTCACGGGCTCGCTTGTTGCAATGGCCCACCAGCAGATTTCCAGCCAAATTTCAGTGGGTACTTTGGCCGTGGGAATCAGTAAGGATATGAAGCGGTGCGGTGCGTGCCCACCAAGTGCTTCAACGGGCACGTTATTCATCTTCTTGGACGATGAAAACTAGCCTGGAAGGGTAGAATCAAGTGATGCAAAGGCAGGCAGTGTAAGTAATCGCGGGGAAGAAGCAAGCGGCCTGTCAATGACGTCGTCAGTGGTACGCCGAAAAGCAAAAAGCAACAAAAAAGCAAAGCGGATCGGAAAGCTATCCGAACAGCCTCTTACAGCAGCATCTACCAGCGCCTACCTGAATACTAACAACCGCGCTTCATACAATGTGCTTCTCATTGAATTTGATTATCCAGAAATCAAGCTGGCGTCCGATATCCTCGATGCCGGTCGTGCCGAAGCTCGGCATGCATCAATTTTTGCCGAATATACAATTCCCTGATTGCGACATTCGTTCCCGCCTTCTGGCTGTGGTCCATGTCCGCCCCAAGCCAGCCACCCTCTACACCCGGGCGCCAATTACCCTAACTACAGGTAATACCTGACTGCCAATGCTGGCACTACTCTCAACAACTCGTAGGAATTGGGATGGGGGCGGCAAACAGAGCAGCAATACCACAATTGCTATGTACACCCCAATCCGTCCATGCCGGCCCTCTCACAAGATTGTGGAACCCTGATCCCCCACAGCGAGCCAAGCGCAAGTCTGCGACAAACTCTCGATCTTGCAAGAAACGCAGAAAAGACATCTGGAAGCACCACCAATAATCACTCCATCGACGGCCTTTGGGTCAAGTGCAGCCCCATTACCACCGGGAGCATTCACTAGCACTAGCGAGCCATCCATAATGAAGAATTCCCCAGCTGTCATTTACTAAGCTGCGACCGACTGTTGACATGGACATTTCGTCCACGGTCTGAAGGGAATAAGTCAGAGGCACCGGCGCCCCCCAGGATGTCGAAGGAACGTCCCTGTCTGGATGATTACAGCCACCTTGGCTGCAAACTATGCCCAGGGTGAGTTGTTACCACAATGTGTGACTACCAGTACTTACCCTCATAAGTCTTCAAGCTTCAAGAATGGGAGGAGCCCCATAAACGCAGTTCTTAGCCATCTCAAGAGCGAGCATTTCGAGGAGAATGCGCGCGAGCGCGATGGACACACTTTCGGACAACAAAGCCCTGCTTCAGGCCGTCCGACGTGTTCTGCCTATTCTTTTCTTTTTCAAAGATCCTATTACACGGTAGCGTAACCTGTAAGGGGATCTGTTTTGAAGTACCTATCTAGCTACGCGCTACATATGTACATTGTCCTTTTCTGCTACTGTAGTCTACTCCTGTACTTGATATACTCGAGCTGGCGCTGACTCAGGCCCTCGTGAGCTCTCGTCGAACCAGTTGGGCGCTCCAATGGAACTCCCCCCATACTTTTTCCTCCTTTGCGTGTCTTTTTGTTCCTCTTTGCCAAATTTATACACCATCAAGCTCGAACAATGGACAAAGTCGCTCCGGATTATCTTTTTCCGCCGCCTGGATATCACGTCGCTGGGCACGGATATTTCCTTTGGAGTCGGGCAGGCGAAGACTTGAGACGCTCTGCATTCCGGTGCGGCCTTCATGTTTGCTTCTTTGTCGCTCGGAATCAGACTTGGAGGGGTACACGGGGGCATTTTCTCTGGCGTTGTCCTGCCGCGATGCACTTCCGACGCACGCTGTTGGGCCTATTCAAGGCGTACCGTTTGACTGTTTGACTACTCTGATATTTGCAAACGCCTTTCTTCTCTTTAAAAAGACAATAGCCCTCATTGTTGATTGAACTAGATGTGGATCGTGCAGGGTGAAGACGAAGGAATAGCACGATGAGTGTTCCCAGTAGTACAGTAGCAGCCTTTTATGTACAAGCGAACTATACATGTTCAGCAACGGAAAGGGTCAAGGACTCATAGATAACACTATATTGATATAACGAGCACGCTCGCTATTGAGCGTCTGCATTGTATGGATGGGGGAGGAGAACATAAGGGCTATTCAAGAGAAACCCACCATGGGCATGCTTGAGTCCTTGACTCTAAATAAGCGACGCCCATAACCCCGACCAACATATACCCTGTACCCTGCTGAACGAGCCCTTTACCATTCGAGTGGCTTAACGCGCCTTCCAAAGCTGCCAACTACTCAACCGAGGTTTGGCCGATCTCCAACGCCGGATATTGCTATTGGCCGACAAAGGTGGGGAAGACGACAACAGTGGAGGATGAGGGAGATGGCACCGGCGGGGGACTCGAATTGTACGGGCCGCAGGAGCAACTGCCATCGGCTATAATTTTGAACTCGTGGGTAGGAGTTTGCGGACGGTGGAATGGATGGTGTGCATGCCCTTTAGCAAAACATGGCCGCGAGGTTAAGTAAAACCGAGGTAGATCGTTTACATTGGTCGAGTCGGTGATGGCGTCAGAGCAACTGGGTCATGATAATGCATGATACATGATGGTGGGCGGAGACAGAGATGCCCCACGTGGAATTGAACCGATCGCCTTGTTTGGCGGCTGGCGTCCGCATCGAAAACGCCATGCAATGATATGGAGAAGAACTACCAACTACGCGCAACCGTGGCCTCTGTAGAAGGCGATGTGTTGATAGGCTGTAGCAATTGCGCATGAAAGCAATATGTAGTACAGCGGCTTCGCGCCCTTCCATTCAGCCGCCGTGCAGCTCGGCCGCGCGACTTACGTTACGTAATTTGATGGGCCCCGTCCCTCTCGGCGTTGCGCTGTGCGGTATCGGAAAAGCCTAAAATGATTTTGATATTAGCATGGAAGAAATAAGACATTTTGATATTTCTTAAGGTAATACCAATAACGGGACTTCAATAATAGGATTTCGATAGTAAAGTCGTAGATATCAAGGACATATCACGGTGTTTGCTATGATCTCTTTGTTTTGAGAAGAAATTGGGGTGATGTAATAAGACAAAGCGCAACTTGATATTTTGCTGTTATTCGCCTGTCATCTTTGATGACACAATCAAAATTGATTTGTAATTGATATGATCATGATATTATGTCATTATGCTGACCGGAAATATTGAAATGAAATCACGCCGCTTTGATTCAATATATGCGCCGAGGATAACGTGAAAAATCATCACTATTTCGATCAATATTTGTGGCGCAAATATAGAAATCTCTACCTGGTGTAACTTCGTTGTAGCTCGTCTTACCCTAACCCTAATAAGTAATTCTTGGTGTGACCGCCCCACTTCTCCATTCCATCCTTCGCCCATCCCTCTTCCATGTCTCCCCGCCTGCATCCCGCCATCACTGTCATCATTTTTCAGGATGTTTAGAGGCATTTATAAAGCCGCCGAGCATTATAATGATCGACGGCCAGCAAGACAATGGCGGCTCACAATCATAATATGTACTGGGAAATCAATGTGTAGACTTCGTCTGCCCGCAAGGACATGTATTGATCCGCTGGCAAGATATGTACTTCGCTATCATTACACAGAATTATAATGAAAGTGTATTTCGTGTGATGATCGGTTGTGGCCCATCGAAAAAGGCGGCATCTCTGGCTTTGTTCTTGCAACGTTGAGCGAATCAAAATCCACATCAACAAGATTGCATCAAGAGATCGAGAAGGACTTGAGTCAAACCAGTTGCGCGTTGAGTACTTGAGTAAGTACCAGACCACTGCCTGCAGGCCTTCTCATGTGGCTGACGCTATTACGGCGCAACATCATAGAGCGGGCATGGAATCGAACCAGTGTAATCCTGCAATGTGCAGCTTGCTTGTTCTAAATGCAGTAGAATCACCAACTTCATTGCCAGCATGACACCTAAAATTCTGCAGCTGCAATGCTATAAAGCAGAAGTTGGCCCGGGTTTGGCTATGCCAGCTCGTCTTCGAAAGGGCAAACAAAATGGACGCCATGCCAGATACTAACATTTCAGTATTCACTGCAGCGCTGCTACTCGTCTTGAGCCTCATATATATTGTCTGGGTCTCGAGGCCAGCAAAGTTATCGAGATATGTGCCAGGACCTCCTTCGCCATCGTGGGTGGCAGGTAAGCATCGAAATATAAATTGTATGCAGAAGACTCACCATTCTATGTACTAGGCCACATCGTTGACATCTGGCGAAATCAAAAGCAATCAGGGGATCTCGAGTTCTCCTGGTTTCGCAAGTATGGTGCTACTATAAAAATCAAAGGGACCTTTGGAGTGCGTGATTTACCGGACGCTTAGTACCAGTTCGTAGCTGAATTCCGTTTTCCAAACCATAACAGACGGACATTCTTATGACATCCGATCCAAAAGCATTGCAACACATCATTCACACATCGAACTACCGTTTCCAAAAGTCTGAGGAAATCATTGTGAGCGTCCTTCGGCCATCGACAGGGAACGGAATCCTCTCCGTACAAGGTCGGTCCCTATATGGCAACCGTGGTTCAATCCTGAAGCAGCTACACTCCCGCAGGCACGACTCACCAGCGCCATCGCAAAGTCTTCAGTCCTACGTTTGCGGAAACCCAAGTACGCGGATTTCTGCCCCTCTTTCAGCGCATCGGCAAAGAGGTGCTTTCTCTTTATTATGAACCACCTCAACTTGAACGTGTCGTGTCAAGTTAACCAGCGAAATGATCGATGCCATGGACGACAGATCAGAGCAGGTATTCAACATGCATCGATGGTTAGGACGTGCATCCTTGGATATCATAGGCGAAGGTGTGCAATTATTAGTCCTTTGTTACGGGCTCGGTCCAACCCAGGCCGCGTTGTGTAGCTGCCTTCGGCCATCGCTTCAATTCGCTGCAAAACGAGAATTGTGAGATGAGCGTGATACTGTACCACCTTCTGTGAGAGCATCATTTCAGAGTGTGCGCACGGTTGTACTCATTACCGTACTCCAGTGACAATGCATCAGCTATGAGCAAGCCCCTTCGAGTGGTCATCTGGGCCCTTGTAACATTCCCTACCCTTCAAGGTCTCCTTCAATACTCGCCTCACTTCTTCGAGTTCCACCGAACGATCCTGAAGTTTCAGGAAATAGCGAAAGGCATTGCCTCGAAAATCGTGGACGATGCAAAGACATCCCAGAGTACTGCCATGCATACTGTCGAAGGCAAGGATGTACTGAGTATCTTGGGTCAGCATAAACGTGCTTCACAGTTACGACCCGAATTTCCTGACCTTTCGTAGTGCGCGCCAATCAAAGCGATGATCCGACACGAAGACTTGATAGCGAAGAAGTCCTATCTCAGGCAGCGTGCGTATCCATAGGCCCCTTTCCCGCCCTTACTGATTGTTTGGCCAGAACGCTGCTGTCTGCAGGACAAGAAACATCAGCCTCAACGCTCGCATGGGTCTTTTATGAGCTCAGCAGCAAACCCGACATCCAGGCCAAAATACGCACAGAAATTGCGGAGGCCAGAGCGCATCGCTGCGATGAAGAGCTCACGACGCAGGACTACGATGGGATGTATACCTTGAACGCTGTAATCAAGGTAAGTCTCAGGCTTCTGGCTGTATTTCCCTCAAAGGTCTACAATTTTACAGGAAACCTTACGCATGTATCCCATCCTAGGCAAGATCTCGAGACAAGCTGTAGTGGATGAAATCATCCCATTGTCCGAGCCCATATTTACGGCAGACGGAGGAAGCATCGACGCCATCCCAGTGCAGAAAGGCCAGCTTATTGAGTGTGCTATCCACGGGTATAACCGGTACGCCAGCATCGTAGGTTGTCCCGCTTTCTCAATGGCTAACGTCGATTGGTCTTGCCGCGTTTTAGAAACCCCGCCGTCTGGGGTCCCGATGCAGATGTTTGGCGACCCGAGCGATGGGGCGAGCAGTTGGACAAAAACATTCCTCTTGGGCTCTTCGGAAATTTGTGAGGTCCTCGCTATAGATCAAGTGCTATACTGACCTTTCCTCTAGGTTGACCTTCAGTGAGAGACATCCGGACTCCGCAGTAACAATGCAAAACTCATGTCAGTACAGGTGGCGGCGTGCGGGGTTGTATTGGCTGGCGTTTTGCGTAGGCATTTGACATTGATCATCCAAAGCTGTCTTTCTGACGCGTTTCTAGCGTGACGGAGATGCAGACGGTGGCCGCAGAGCTGCTCGAAAAATTCCACTTCGGACCGTCGGAGGATTTGAAGGACGTGAGACGATGGCCTGGGTTTCTTCTAACCCCGCGCTTAGCAGGTCGCCTTCACGAAGGCGCGCAGATGCCATTGACCGTAGCCCCACTAGAATAGTCCTGAAGCAAGGTCGCGTAAGATTGGCACTATACAGAGATTACTTGGTAGCCGATGCACCCTACCAGCTGCCAGCCTCAGTCATGCTTCCTTATGGCTTGGTCGATTGGGCGAGCCTTCGCATGAACGAAGGAATCATCGATAAACTGGTTGAGGGTTCTGTGCAGGGAGCTCATGGACAGATCCTCGGCCCACAACGTCTTGGATGTAGGAGGCGGACGTTGGCCAGTCGTCAATAGTAGTCAGTGTCATTGCCAACGCCTCCAAGCATACATACCGAGAAATCAGTCGGCGTTGCCTTCCTCAAATCGACGTCAAAGCATAAAAGTCCTGTAATTGACATACAGGTCGGGGTCGAACAGCGCAGAGTCTAAGTCGGCTGTTACTGGGTGCAGCCAAATGGCCAAGTCAAAGCGCCCCAACCCTTCGCGGTAAATTTCGCCCATACACTGGAAAAGAGTGCGAAGGATGTGGTGGCAAGTAGCATTACAAGTACCAATGTCGTGGTGTGAAGCTGGGAGTGATCGAAGGATTTCCCCCGTATTCTGCGCACTGATTCTGCCATTGTTCCCGCGACGAACGTCGATGTGATAGGACCTCTGATGATTTATAAGCGTCTATGAGCTTTTCGATATTTACAAATAAATCTAGACAACATGTACATCCTACGATAATTTAATAGCTATAACACATAGCAAAACATACAACAAAGCGCTGCAGAAAACCCATCATGCGTCAACCTGGTCGGGATTGACAAACACCCATCCATATTCCCTCACGTTCGCTGCACTCGTTCCGAAGAACAGATCCGTTTCGTATATCCAGTTGACAGCCCCCGCAATGCACCCCCGTAGTCCCTGCACCCATAGGCGAATATCTTGGGCAATCCTTTTGTCGTGCTCGTCCGTTTTAGCCCAGAGCATCCTGCACCAAAAGAACGGCGGCGGTCGAGGCGTGAGGGAGTCAAAGAGGTCCTCCTCTAGCTGGAAAAACTTTTCGACAGCCTCTTTGACCATGTCACCTGCCGCATACGCAGCAGTTTGGGCAGAGATACCGCGTTCCAGCATGAGAATGGGGATGAGGTTTGAGGAGGTTTCTGGCCGATGCATATAGCTCGCAATATCCTAAGACTTCTTAGGGAGAAATGACATTAATCAAGGGACATGTACACACCAGTGACCATGATATAATATCCACGGTAGTCTCTCTCAGAGCTTGAATCGCAGGCGATTCAGGCATCAATGAGTACCCTCCACAAGGTTCGAGAAATTCGAGCAAAAGGCGTACACCATTAGCTTCCCGACATGATTCGATGTAGGTCTGCAGGTCAACTGGGTGCTGGGCGTTGTCTAATGGTTGGGGTACGGAACAATTAAAAACAGCGGATTTGAACCGTTTCTGCCATAAATCCGCTTGGTCATCGTCGTGTCGTGTTATGGGGGTATACAGTCTAGGCTATGACCTTGAGCGCCAAAAAGGGAGAAGAACGAGGAAAACGCACCTGTCCACTATATCTTGCCTTAGAAAGTGCTGTAACGACGAGCGAGCATCCTGGCAGACTGGACTGATGGGGAGACTGAGAATCCAGAGTGCGCAGAATTTGCTGAGCAGTCTCAACTGCGAGAGATTGCAGCGCGAGAAGCAGGCAGATACAAGCAAGGGGGATGCCAGGTATGGGAAGCGGCCTTGCAGTGAGGGTGGGAGATATTCACTGTCGGGAGTCTGGACGAGTGTGGAACAATGCTGGCTGATTCCAAGCTCGAATTTGCGCACCAACGAGGGCAAGTCCGGAAGCTGGATGGTGAGGTGGCCATTGCTCGTGGCCGACATTCCGGCCAGCGTAGGTCAAGAGAGAGGACACAGAGAAGCGCTGCGATCGAATGCGACTAGCCCGTGATCGCGGGGAACGCCACGTGGTTATCTAATCGTGCCGAAAAAAGTAGCGCTTCAGATTCTGGGTCATTCCACCACCTCACTCACGCGTCGCGCGCTCTCTACAATGCTCCTGCCGCCCGGAGTCGTCGACCTGACACTTTCACGCATTGCGCACCGCTCTGTGGGCCCTACACAATGCCGTCTATTCCAGTCAGCAGCAACGAAGCCCAAAGCGACTCCGCGGGTCGGCCAACAACCTAGGATGGCCAACATACCGCTCACTCTACCGCTGGACATACAACATATATACGACACTCGTGAACCCGAGGCAGACCGTGCCACACATCATGCGCCAGAAGGAACAAGAGGTCGGACGCGAGGAATAGCAACGACAAAGCCAAAATTGGCTGGTCTGCAAGTCCGCCGCCCGAAACGGGAGCAGCAGTCTATAACGTCACCAGAAGACTTCGAGGCAACTCTGTCAGCGCATGTAGAGAAACTGGGTGCCATTGCGACTACAGCAGTGCGTATAGTGTAGTGTATCTTGATACTCTTACTCACTCCTTGTACAGGCTGAGAAGGATGCCGCGGATAACTGGTCTGCAACTTATTCAGACACCCAACTTGAATCGTTCTTCGGGGATTTGATGAGTGAACCGGAAGCGGAAGTAGCAGGGCAGCCGTTGACAGAGGAAGAGCAGCTCCTTCAGGATGCACAGACATTGGACACTGCCTACCACCGACTACAAGAATACCTGACACTTCCGAGCACTAGTCAAGAGTCATCCTTTGTTCAGCGGCTACGACAACGCCAGGGTACAGAGCAGGCCCAGCAGCCAAAAGTCGATTTTCGCACCCACGACCAGCCACATCGCACACTCCTTACCCAGGTCGAAGCAGTCATAAGCAATATCAGGATAGATGCTGCTCCTTTGGCTGTTCCCGTTGTTCTACTATCTCCCGATGAATGGGTTGCTCTTGCCCGTATTTCAGTGCGTTTCATGCTGCTTTCCTTGTTACACATACTCATCAACAACAGGTTCACTCTGGAGACATCGAGGGCGCTGAATTAGCTTTAAAGCTCATGCAGCGCACCGATGTGAAAATTCCTGAAGCTAGCCTTGAGCAGGTCTTGAAAGTATACGCGGACACCGGGCGCGTCGCAGACGCGGAGCGCGTTCTCAACACTTTTGTAACGGGAATCACCACTGAAAGACAGAAGCACCTCCACATTCGAGCGCATCTTCGGGCGGCACCTCCTCGCACGATTGCAAAAGGTGCGCTCAACGCCCTCCATGCATACGAAGCCAAGAACGACCTCCCTGCCCTCAAGACTTACACGAGCGTGGTCACTTCGCTTTTAAGTGTGCCTACCCCCACCGCTCATGCTCATGGCTGGGATCTCTACGCGCATACTCGTTATGTCGCCCACCCGAAGCCTGATATCTTCCTCTACACGACCATGATGCGGGCTTGTGCGTCGCCGTACTTTTCCAACCGAGCATCCGACCCCGAACGTGCCCTTGACCTCTGGACGGAGATGTGCGAGGACCAGAAAATAAAGCCAAATGTCGCAGCCTATAACGCCGTCATTCTCGCCTGTGCACGATCTGGTACAAAGATGTACGTTGACGAAGCATTCCGACTAGCCCGCGAGATGCTCGAGGGACACAGCAACGCAAAGGGCCATCCGACTATGATACCCGACCAGCACACGTTCTACGCCCTATTGGAAGGCGCCAAGCGCCGCGGAGACCTCGATCGGACGCGTTGGCTGCTTGCACAAATTAGCAGGGCCATGGCAGAAATGCCGTTCACCAAGGTTCATATCGACGAGGAAATCATGCTCCATACTATGCACGCCTATGCCGCCTATGACCCGCCATTCAAGCGCAGTCTCGCGCGCATGACCGAGGCGACGGACGCGGAGAACGCCGAGGCAGATTTCATCGCAGGGAAAGGCAAGGCCAATGCGAGCGTTCCTGGAGCTGTCCGCAGCTTCTCTCACATTTCCCCGCAGAGTCGCGCAGAGGCTCTGACAGAGGCAGAAGCTCTATTTGAGCGGTGCATCACCGAAAGCGCCATCGCCGACGGCGCAGATGTCGACAATACGCGCAGCTTCGGAAATGTACAGATGTCTTCGCGATTGGTAAATGCGTATCTCTCAGTGCATTACAAGCATGGAAGTCTACGAAAGGCGCGGACGCTTTGGCATGAGTTGTACGAGCGACTTGGGGTGGAGAAGGGTCCAAGGGCGTATAGGGAGGCGCTCGAGCGCTGTTCTCATGCGAAAAAATCCGAGCGAGAAGACGCTCTTGAGTTTGGACGGGAGATCTTTGCAGCATTCCAAGACCTCCAGGCAAAGCAGACAGTGGACGCCAGAACTATCGAAAAGGTTCACGCTGCATTCATTCGGCTGTTGGCGCTTACGCAAAACATTGACGAGTCGGTCGAGCAATTGCGGGCGTTTGTTAAGGCGTACCCGCCACGGGATGTACGGCAACACAACGACAAACCAGTGATGCGGTCGATGCGCACTTCTTTGTATGCACCGCGCCCACTTGTGCGTATGTCGACTACATCGAGCGTGCCGGATGGCGATGTGCCGCCGATGCTCATGTTCAGAGATTTGGACGTCCTACACCATCGTTTGGTGGCAAAGGAGGATGTCAAAAGGATCGACTACGTCAAATGGGTGTGCTCCGCGTATGAGTGGGCTCTGCGTGTGAGAAGGGATAATGCGTTCAAGGCGAAGCCGAAAACGGAGAACGGAGAAGTCGTAGAAGAGTTGCCAGAGGAGGAAGGCGAGAGCCAAGAGTGGTTCTAGGGTATATATACATTACAGCTTTGAGTAATCTAGCGACAATAATCGGTACATACACACTAAATGGGTTGTTACAACATCTCCTCTGTTCTGGCATGGATCTGAGAGAAATAAGGCAAGAGTCGATGCATTTGGAGAAGTTAGAACGGCTGGCTGCATGTTTTGTTGGACACACAGCGTTTCTCGGGTATCAATAATTGAGAAGATGATCGTCACGATCGGTGGCTGTGTCCATTTTTGTCTCCTGCTTTAATCATGGCTGCCGCCACCTTGAAGCGCAAACGCGAAGTTGAGCAGAGTGTATCCAAAGAGAGGGTATGCTTATGCCAGAATATACCCAACTATCTTGTTCCTGACAAACTAAAGGACCAAACACCCGAAATTTCAGATACTGGGAGCCAAGGTGAAGACGATGAAAAGCCCGAGGATGAAGAATGGAACGGGGTCAATGCCAGCGAGCCGCTGGATGTGGACGAGGAACTTCCGCGTGGGGGGAAACATGCGAAGGTTCCGACTGGAGTGGAAGTGCGAGAAATGAAGGAAGCAGCAGGGTTGTTCCGGTCATCCAGCTTCAAATTGCAGGTGCGTCTTGACCTGGCTCGTTTGAACGTTTGCTCAAGATCATCTCATCCAGATTGATGCAATTCTGCCCAATGTTCGTCCCAAAGACAAGCACCGGCTACCTCTGGAAACATTCCTACTCTCACTTCACACCCTTCTCATGAACATACCATCCACATCTCCCGCGCAACCACTGGACGCTACGCGGCCGCTTTTGAAGAAGGGAGTCTCTGTTCCATATGCGACACCACTACCGACCGAAGATTCTAACTGGAAGGTCGCGTTCGAAGCACCCAGCAATATCATCCTTGCGGGCAGCTGGAATACCAAAACATCGGTCAAGCCTCCTCTCGGCGGACAATATGGCATAGATGTGGCTGTAGTCATGCCTGATGTGGGTTCCAGCCTACTACATTCAAGCTTTCTCTGACCTTTGTGGCAGAGTCTCTTCCAAGAGAAAGATTATCTAAATGGCCGTTTCTTCCACAAGCGAGCTTTTTACTTAGCGACCTTGTCTGCGGCACTCTCTTCAAAGATTGATGACCTTAAAGTCGACTTGGCGTATCATTCGCAAATGGACAACCCTCGTCTCACGAAACTCGTTCTGACCCCAAGACCGGGCTCATTCAAACTGAACGTCGAGATCAGCATTATCCCAGTACTTTCTACCACATCCCCTCTTCTTCTCCAGCGATTGGCGCCATCAGAGTGTAGTGTTCGCTCGGCCGGAGATGACGCTCGCAAGCCCACGCCTATGTACAATACAGCGCTACTCACAGCGCTCTCACCACCCTCGCACTTGCTCTCGGTGCACAAATGGCAGCAAGAGGCTGCCGCCTTCACCGATGCTCTTACACTCTTGCGTGTGTGGGCAAACCAACGCGGGTTCTGTGAGGGTTCGCGCATGCAGGTCCGAGGATTTGAGGGCAAAGGGCCGTGGTGGTCAACTTTGCTTGGATTATTGGTCACCGGGGAGGAGACGGTCGGAAAGCCGAAGAGAAAACCACTGGGCCGGGGTCTGAGTTCATATCAGTTCTTCAAAGCTGCTCTGGATTTCCTGGGTAAGTCTCCCGTCTTCTCTGCCACTTATGGTATCTGACGCTAGGTAGCGACTTTCGACTTTGGCAAGGAGCGGATTTTCTTGAAGACGGGAACCGGGCACAATGTCTGTTTTCTCTTGCCATGTAACCCGTTTGCTCATGAATTCATAGTATCCACCAAGTGAGTACGCGGAAACACATGATGCCGTCTTTGTCGATGCATCATCAAGAATCAACTTGCTTGCGGACGTACCCCTCGGTTCTCTCGATTTCGTAGGTTGATATGGTCCAAGATTTCTACGCGGACTGATTTTCGTCCAGCTCAAATGTGAAGCCAAGAAAACACTCAGCGTCCTCGAAAGTGCATCTTCTTCGTTTGATCCTTTCGCGGAGACCTTCCTGCACGATAAACATGCTCTGTGCACACGCTTCGACGCCATTGTCCGAGTAGACCTGTCGACAGCCGCACTACATGATATCGATAAACACTCCATTATCGACCATGCATCACCCCACAATGCCCTCCTCGCGTCAATCTCCCGTCGCTTGCGACAAGGCCTCGGTGATCGTACCAAGGCTGTCACACTTCTCCATCCGACATCAAGTCGCCGCCCTCTTTCCCAAGCGCTACCATCGAACTCTCACATCTTCTATATTGGCCTTGTTTATGATACAGAAACTGCATTTCGACAGGTCGACCATGGCCCAGATGCCAAGGATCCAGAATCAGCGGCGAAAGAGGCGTTCCAGGAGCTCTGGGGCGACAAGGCAGAACTACGTATGTTCAAGGACGGGAAAATTCAGCAGAGCGTTGTCTGGGACGTCAAGACCGCTGACGAGAAGAGCCACATCCCAATACAGATTGTCAAGTATCTCCTGGACATCCACTTTGGCATTACCGACGGCCGTTCATGGCACTCGTCCTTTGACACGCTCATTCGCATGCCTGAACCAATATCCAAGATGTACGCGGAGACCAAACAGCTTGTTGGTTTTAAGGGTGCTACCACAGCATTCGACAATCTCGTCAAGGCCATCAAAGCTCTTCCTGAAGACGAACTGCCTCTTTCTATCTTGAACTTCGTGCCCTGCTCCTCCGCTTTACGCTACACAAGTGCTATGGCGCCCGTCCCGCGTCTGGCGGCCTTGCCTGCCAACGCGTCCTACGTACAGACGATTCCTCTCATTGTACAATTCGAGAAATCTGCCAAATGGCCGGATGACCTGAAAGCCATCCGAGTTGTCAAGATGGCCTTTTTCGAACGGATCGCGTCGAGCCTCATGAACGCCATTCCTGGGCTCACGGCGGCCATCGCCATTCGAGGCGAGGACGACAATGATCCGACAATGGAGGTGTTGACGCCGGAGGGGTGGGCATTCGCCATTCACATCTGGCATGACCGCGAGCTCACTCTGCTCAATCGCATCATTGTGGGCGACGAGGCTCAGCACATCAAGCGTCCGGGCGAGAAGAAGCCTACCAAAGGCGCGGAATACCATGATGCAGTGGCGGAAAAGGAAGTGTATCTGAGGAGGTTCATTCACGGCCCCAGACACCACCGCGCTGTTACCAAATTGCATCATGCATTCCCCGCCTTCTCCGGCACGACACGGCTCGTCAAGCGCTGGTTCGCGGCCCATTGGCTGTTGGACGGACACGTTAGCGAAGAAGCTATCGAACTACTGTGCGCGCATGTATTCGCGTACCCTCAATGGGAATCCGACCATGACGCGAATCCAGAGGCGTTTGCGGCATCTGCATCACAGGTAGGGAGCAAAGAGCGAGGGTTTGCTATGGTCATTGAGTTCTTGCAATCATGGAAATGGGACGAGGGGCTTCTTGTGGCGTTATACGATGCGGGAAGCGCTGCTGACGGCGAATCTACCGAGGGCGTGGGCTCCGGCCAAGGTGTCTGGGCCCTCAAGACGGAGATGGACCCCACGGGGAGGGTTTGGACCAACAAAGGCCCTGATTCCATTGTCGCACGCCGAATTCAAGCTTTGGCTCGCGCGACATGGGGCCACCTCGGAACCGTGGAGACAGAAAGCGAAAGCATACTGGTAAGCATGTTGTCTGCAATCTTTGGCACTCGAATAACCATCTTCTCAGCCGATCTTTACACATCCAAACGGAGACTACCACTTCCTTGTCGAGCTCAACCCTTCTGTGCTACCGAGATACCATCAAAACGTGCACGCAGACCTTGCGCTTCTATCCCAGCGCCATAAAAAATTCTCTAATCTGCAGAACACGCCTGCAGATGAGGTCGAAGTCCGTATCGGGTTCGACCCCGCGCGTCTCTTCTTCAAGGATCTACAACGCATCTACGCGAACACGTTCCGCATATTTTGGGATCCTTTGGGTGGCGATACCTTTGGCGCCGTGTGGGATCCGACGCTTCGGGAACCGCGGTCGTTCAAGGTCCTGGGTGGATTTTCCAGCGCGCCGTGCCCTGTGGAGGCCCAGAAGGGCAAGGGGAAAGACTCGAAGAGCAAGGATTTGGTTGTGCTTAATGAAGCGGCTGTGCTTAGTGAGATAAGACGCCTTGGGCAGGGCCTTGTCAAAGACGTAGTGCCGCAGAAAAAGTAGAATACTATGTACAACGAAATGTACTATCTATATAGGTAATTTTTGACATGTATATGACAATAGTGTCGCTGCATCAGTGTTTCTCGCTGCCTGCGTCGACCGCGGGACCTTGGAAAAAACGACGAAAGCCATACTGGCGGTGTTTACCCTTTGGAGTGCATTGCAGACACGTTGGATTTTTTTTCGCTGTAACTTCTGTGCCTACGACAGCCTTGGAGGCCCGCTATCGGCTGACCGTCGGTCGTCTCACGGACAAATGGCAAAGTCAACGCCGGCTCGGGCCTTAACATTGGCTACGAGAGGTGCTGTATTCAATGGGGCCCACAATGCATTGATGGATATGGTGAGAAGCCCTCGGAGCATATGCATCCTCACCGGCACCACTCAGACTAAAGTCGTTTGACTTAATTCTATGTCGTAAGCTTTCGGTTTGGCGAGGTCATGTTGCTAATTAAGTTCGGAGCCGCGGACTGTATTCCCATCAATAATTAGCGAGCGTATGACCTTTAGATACCGCGCCTAGCTAACGACGAGAGTCTCAGGCGTATCCATGTCCACAAAACCTCTGAATAACCGGGTGTGGGCCACGGTTCATCGACGGAGGACTGGCTCGGATGAGCAGCTTATACCGGTAGATTACCGAGATAATGCATTGCATAAAATCTCCTTAGTTGCGCTCGGGTGCCCACTCGGCTTTCATGAATTCTCTCGCAGGCTCTCAATTAGATCCAGGGCCGGAGACGGAGACGGCTGTGAGCCATTGAGTGCCCTAGATCTCTCTCTCCCGAGGGGAAGGCAACAGATTAAGCATTCAATGCTTTCATGATATACAAACTGACGTCTCTGGCCTGCAATTCTGTTTCAAAGCGCAAACTGTGGCGCGATTGGTATTTAATTGACTCCCGCACAAACAGAGCCTCTCGTCCAGTGTTTTTAACACCTACCGTTTCCCTCTTGAGCATCGACAACAAAAATATATCTTCACAGCGTAAGGAAGTCGTGCTTGGGCCGTTCTCGTCTGGAAATATAGAATCCATAGACGCGTCGCGTAAATCTCGACCCTGCATGTCTAGTCCTTCCTTTTTGAGCCTTTAAGTTCGTCAGTCACGAGAGTGGCTCGTGGCAGTATCAGGGTCGGATGTGACCATAACGTGAACTGAGAGTTGAAAGAGCCATCCTTGTCATAGTTCGTCATTACGGCTTTGTGGTAATACTGCTCTCTGATAAGCACTGTTGTGCACATCTGAAGCGCAAGGTACAAAGCATAAAACGACGTGACTGCTTTTGCGCATGAAAGTCGCATCAACGTGCAAGTGGATTTTCCAAATGGCCTCCGGTATCTTCTGCACGGTAACCGAGGGATCGTGTCGAACATTATAGAACAAGCACTCGGTAGAATCTGAGTATTATACAAAATACAGCCGACAAGCTCTTCTATATACTATTGGAACGCCGGGCAGTGTGTGCCAGCTGGAATTAATGACAGTGCCATCTACATGTCCGTATTACGGCGATCCAACGCGTCTCATCGTCCTTGGTAGGATCGGGATAGAGTCGAGTACATTCAACGTCAACGAATTGAGCACAGGAGCCGGACACTCTTCGTCCGAAAGAAGGCGAGAACGAAGTTACCACCAGATCCGTCGAACAGGCATGAAAAGGTCCGACGGGCCTCCCAATCTCACCCTGACAGCTGTCTCCGTCGCCTCCATTTTCGTACACTGTAGAAACCGAAAACCACACACTTCTAATAGCAAACAATAGCTTGTCGGCCACTTCTTATTTCTTGCTGTGAATTACAGGTCTTCGTATGATGTAGATGGCCATGACGTTGAACCTTAAACATATTCCAACGTGTGATTATCACCGGGAACTTTTCTATTGATTACTGTGTTGTAAAGGCAAGCTAGCTTTCCTTAACGGGATGTGGCGTCGTCGGCCCTGGCGATTAGCCAAGCAGCAAACCATCTGACCGCGATTTCGAGCCTCGAATTCAACGTATCTCTCCTGCAAAAAAGTGGTAGAAGAACGTTGGATGGTATGAATCCCCGCAGCAGTTTCGGGGTCCTGCTTTGTGCACGTAAAGTATCGCAAAATTGCAAGGTTGGTGAGGTTCACTCTTCGTCACCCCACGGCGACCTGAACAGATGAAAGTGGGCCCGTGTTTCATCTCAAAAAATTGAGAACCGAGAAAGCCGACCTCTTCGTGGTCCTGAAGTCCGTATCTTGATCCTCGCATGCCCACCGAAGAATGACAAACTAAACTATCGTCCCTGGGCGAGGTAACTTGTATCGCTAATCAAACAGGACGGTAAGCTCGCGGCACGGAGGGAAAAATAGATCTGTCTTCGAAAGATGTATACACTCACGTCGTGTCGAAGAGCTTGAACCCTCTTCTCCGGGAATCGAGGGATACATCCACCTAGAGGCATTCGTCAAGGTGACCGGAATCTTATAGCACACGAACCACCAAACCAGTCCACAAACCAGCGTGCACCTGTAAGCCCCAACGCGTGTCCATGTAACACAACAGCAACGAGTTGACCGGCAAATAAGCGTTGAACAACTATGGCTTTGGATGTGGCAACCTTCCGGCGGCTCATCCACACGTTCGCACGAGGTAAGCCATTCAGAAGGACTTTCTCTACGCCGATGAATGGTGATACTATCATGTGTGCATCCTGCCCTCACTGCTGATATGTCAGTATTATGAGCAGGAACTTGGAAGCTTGTCAATGAGGGGGATCCTTCTCGAGCGCGCACAAGTGGCCCAAGAGCGCGGTATGGTTACCGTGGTTTTCCGTTTGCGGTCTGTCAAATGGACGGCGGAAACTCAAGTCAAAGACCTTCGCTTAACTGCCTCGAGCTCTGCCAAAGAGAGAATATCCACAGGCGTTCCCAAGCGGTATCGCGTACAAGGACTTACGGAAGGCTATCCCCGTAGCGTTGATTATTCCGTCCAAAAGTGGTTAGCCAGACATAATATGCACGCGAGCGGCACGACCGCATTTAGTTATTGATTCTTTGTTACCGATCGGGCGATAGTGAACAAAGGCGAATGGGCCAAATTGGTCAGTATCGAGCCTTTGTCGGGACGAAGTGGGAGTGATACTTGACTGACATTCGTCGAGCTGAGCGTTTCGTGGGCCTTGGAGCGGCACAACATTACCCGGTCAATGCGGATGGCTCTATTCGTACGACACTAACGGATTATTGGCCACAGAGCCAGATCATGGTCAAAAAGGCGTGCATACGAGTTGAAACTGGTGCTTCAGAGACAGAGAGCGCTCGGTGGAGGGGAGCGGAAATGTGTCATAAATATTCATGCATGCGTTATCGCGCCGTGAGAGACCCAAACACGCGACTATAGTAGGGCTGGTATCCGTACAACAGAAATCTACGCTATATACCTTACTGAGATACATTAGGATGTCTACATTACATATCCAATAATAAGTACTAAAGCTAGTGCAGCACAAAACAGAGGTAGATTCAGAGAGCAGCATACTTTCGTTATGCCGGGGGTATGGGAAAGTGGTATGCTCTTCTACAAGCCTGCCAAACCGAGCGGACTGCATCTGCCAGCTTCTCGTAGGTTGCCTCCGCGAGAGGCTCGAAGTCCTCCCACCTGAGGTCCAACAATCGTTGAAGGGGATTAGGATACGCCCCATAGACCTCGACTTCATATGGCGGCTGAGGTACATCCAGTGTTGGCTCGGGGTCTTCTACATCAATCACATCTGTCTCCACAGGCGTCTCGAGTGATAATGAGAACGTTGGCTCTGCAGGGTGCAGAGTAGCTGCCATTGTCTCCTCGGGCGGGGACGAAGACGAGGGGATAGACTGTATTGTGGCGGGAGTTACACTTGAGGTGTGCGGATGCTGGGTCCAAATGCGAGGGAGCTGTAGGACGGAGCCGGAATAGTCGGCAGAAGGAGACGATACATATATGGATATGAGAAGCACGAGCGATGTAAGGAGAAGCAGGGGGAGGGTGTATTTGGCTGTCATTAGAGTCCCTGGCCGCTTGGAATTGGTCACTGTCAAATGAACAATGGGATAGAAGAATGCTGAAATGGAGAATTGAAGCAAATGGCCGCGCGCCCCAGAAAAGGAAAGATTTGTCCTCTCTGTATCGACATCGAAAGCTACCGGAAAGAATGAGCCTCGAAATCAGGACAGCGGCGGGAGTGAATCGAAACGAACCAGAGTTGTCCTCGATGATGACCTCTAATCTGCCCACAGGCAGAGCAAATGTTGGGAGGAACACATCAAATCCAACAGTGTTCTTCTTGCCCTTGACATCGGAAGGAAGCTGAACAACATAGTCGACAACCACCCTCCCTGAGGGTATACCACCGCCATGCACTCGCACCCAACTGATCCACTCCTTCCCGCTCATCTGGCCAAACATGACACCACCGTCTCCCACAACAGATACTTCCCCAGACGAGGGATTGGCGGCCGCCACTGTGTCGAAATGCACCGGTGTGCCGTCTACACTCACACTGGCAATGTCCACCCGTGGCTGGTTCCCCTCTTTGTCAGGGTATCCCAGGCCGAACTCGAGCGATTCGGTGTCGGTCGAGGTCAGACTGACTCGCACTGCATATGCATTTGGAAGAGCACTTCCCTGTGTTTTCAAGGGTGTCACGACGGCGTGAACGTACGGAATGATAGATGGTCCATCATGAGGCTGGACAAACGAAAGTGCCTTCGAAAGGGACGTCGAGGAAATATTCGCAGAAGTATTTGCAGAGCCAGGTGTCCGGGGGCGAGGGGCAGAAGATTTGAGGATGCCATTGGGCTGGCTCGGAGGGAGTGTTCGGTAGGCAATCCGTCCGCCCTCAGTGCCACACTTGGTGTTGGCGCCCTTTTGCAATACTGTTTTGCGCGCCTGAGGGTCATGTCGGTAGTCTCCGACAGTGTTGTATACCTCGACAGTAGCCGCTCCCTTGTCCACCTCGTTCCGAACCATCGTCGCGGTCGTTGAGCTTTCTCCAACAAATATAGAAAATTGAGGGAGCACCACTGGTTGAGGGTCCGAAACGCTGCCAAACCGTGCGACCTCAGTCGCAGCAGGCGTTGATGTGTGTTGACTCCGAGTGGGTTTCGGGACAATTAAAATCGTCCCAGAAATAGAGAACGTAAATATGTTGTGGTTGGGTGGGATGAACTCGTTGATATTGACATGGATCATGATGGGCTGTGATGGCGGAGGAGCCTCCAGGAGGCCTTCGGACTGTGAAAGATTGGAGGTGGATGTTCCTACTGAGGGGATGGTCGATACCGAGCCTTCAAACGAATATTCTGCGATGTTGTTGGTCCCTGGTAAGGGGGCGCGCAGCAAAGAGGCTGAAGAGGACGTGCTGGACGACGCTCGTGACCGAAATCCAGAGGACGTTGGCGAGCCTATGTCCCCTTCGAAGGACTCGCCATGTTTAAGCCGTGGTGTGGGTACCCCAGCGTCAAAGCCCATAAACCCATCACCACCAGTAACCTCCCATCCAGTGCGAGACTCGGAAACCCAATATACATCGGAACTCTTGGCTGTCAAACCGACTTCGAGTGCCAGATGGGTAGCGACACCGTCGTACCACAAGCCTTTGCATGTCGCTCGATAATCAATATCCATGATAATTCCTTCAGAGCCGCTTCTAGAGGTATCTGGGTCTCGCATTTTCCCCTTGACCACACAGGTCATGTCACCTTTGACCTCCCGCACACCGACACGCCGCCGCCCGTCAGAGTGAGAGATCTGCTTTGGCTTTGCCCAACGAATGCGAATACGTTCTGTAGACGGAAAGCTTCCGTTCAGGCTCGAACCATCGGTGGAGCCTGTGGGAGATGAATCGCTGGACTCGTCGTCTGCAAAACTATGGACGGATTGCCGTCTGGACAGCTTAGACTGCGCTCTGGTGACCGGAGGTTCTGAGGCGAGGTCCCATGTACCACCATCGTCGTCCGACAAAGACGCGGTCGATGCCGAGCTGTCGCGGGGAGGGAAGATGCGAAGCTTGATTGTGTTGTTGAGGCATTTCGTAGGCGCTGGGATGGACAGCTGAAAGCTTATTAGCATCGAACATTCTCGAACACTAGGTAGTGCGTGGCTTACCAGGTAGGGCGACCGAGGTGGCCGCGATACGTAGGGAACGAGCATCTCAATTGCGGCCATGAAGTGGGCGTGGGGGCGATCGCTCAAAGACATCCGTCTGCTTTGGCCAAAACTGATTTTTGATGAAGGTTCGGCAGGCTCAGGTATGTACTTTGGCACCACGAACGACACATTGTACCCGCTAACCACAATTGACCCGCTATACTTCTCATCCACAAGTCCGTTGTCGCCGTTACTGGTCGTACTACTCGATGACGCCCGGTAGACAGACGCGCCTGGATCGATGGCAAAAGCGTCATTGAAGGTTATATTCGACCGTGAAGAAAGGCATAGAGAACGCGCTGCACGGTGCAGCAGAGGTGCAGCCTTGGGGTCGAAATGGTAGGGCACGGAATTGCTGTCCAATGGGTGGACGTGCGAGGTCACAACCTTGATATTGTCCTCTAAAGTCGCAGTTTGAATCTTAATCCTAAGTCGCAAATCTCGCTGAAGTCAAACGTACCTGGGAATAGTGGTATGCTCATGCCTGGGTCCACCGAATCAACAGGCAAGGACAGCTACACATTCCCGTTAACCACTGTGTTCACTCTGCAAAAAGCACCACACACCTTGAGATACATCTTAATTCCAACAGAGTCTCTATCTTTCTTGGCCCGGCCTTCAATAGCGACGCGGTTGACAATGTTTAGCCTCTGTATGCCCAACGTATTCATCACTGTCGGCGACTGGCTGGATACGGATCCCGGTGGACTGGTCCCATGTCTTCGCACAGGCGTCTCCGCATCGAATGGACTCCGAGATCGCGCGTAGCTTGTTCGTGAAGGTGTCCGTACGCTCATTGAGGGGGGGTGCGATATATGCGCGTAGAATAGGGCAGAGTATGGTCGAAGTAAAAGGTTAAAAGTCTTCAGGACAAGTAACCGCGCCGCCGAGCACAGAGCAATACAAAAGTCGCGTCCAAAGCAAAAGTCGCGGTTGTGCCGGTGGCAGCGAATGAACCAACGCGCCCAGAAGCAGAACCAAACAGCCGAATTCCCACGCTCTATCGGTCCGGATTGCCGCTGGGTTCAACTGGGCCCTGTGGCGTCAGGCGTGTATGAACAGACAGGTCAAGGCTCGAGGCCACCGAGGATTGTCACCCCCGAACGCATTTCGAAGCACATTGACATGAGAAGATACATTTTTTAAAATGAATTTTGACCGCACACACGCTTCGTTGTCACTCGCCCGTCGCACACAAGGCTTCTAGACAAGAACAACATCGTCTCCACTTCGGAAATCAGTTGGTGTATTTTTCCCAGATACTCTCAGCTTCCTCAAAGCCGACGATTGGAGGTTTCAATATTGATTCCAAGATAACACCTCGAACCATGCAGACGGGCGGTCACCGCAACGTTCTGGTTATTAGTACTCTTTCAATTAGCGACACGACCCGCAACACATGGACTTATAGCTCCATGGCATTGGAGAGACTTACGGCGGCTGGGAAAGTCATGATTTTTACCTAGAAAGTTACCTTCCCGTCAAGATGCTACACGCCTCATTGCGCCTCATTCTCCGCAAGCAGTCCACCTAGGCATTTGCGGCTGAGAACTTGCTCACTTGTGATTGAGGTGTCCTAAATATCCAATGGACCACGGCCGTTCCCATACCTCGCTTATGGTTTGTCTGCGCTCCCCCTTCCAGTTTGCAAGTAACGCCGGCGCACATGCTCCCGGAAAACTTTTGCGCCAAGATGGCGAGCCGATATCTCATTTTGCGTTGACCGGGAAGGTCTTATACATTGTACACTAATAGTAGACGTGAGGCAGGAAAAGAATTTACAACGGAAGAAAAGTCCGAGAAACCAAATGAAGCAGGGCAGTCGTGAAGCTAAAGACCGCATCTGCTTGAGGGACCTTACACCATTCCCCAAGACGACTCGATTTGCTCCAACAAGACCTTGCTCTCCTCAACATAGTCCGGCTTCGCAATTCGCAAGACCCCGTGCTTGACACGAACCGTGTCCTGGAGACGTGTGAGTTAGAAGAGATGGCAAAGGGAAGACACCAACGTTAAAGCTGTCCTGCTTTGCGCGGATCACAAAATTGAAGGTCTTGCCCAATGCACGGTGCAGAGTGACAGTAAAATTCGGATCACCCGCCTCCTACGGACGCTGTCAGTAAGTGTCTGCTGAGTGATTATCAAGGCAACCTTCTGCTCCAACAATGTCTTCGCATCCTGGCCGTCAAAGACGGTCAGACCAGTCTCGTGGAAACCGCTGTACCAAGCCTGTCCAGACACATCCGCAACGGCCAAAGTCAAGGCATAGCTAGAACACATGAATTTATGAAGTCCAAAAGCAGTGAATACTTACCGTGCGCTTTTATCATCGTAGGTCTTGTTGCATTTTTCGCATCGCCATTTGTCGCCATCCATCTCGACCTTCTTGTTGCACCCTTCTGTCGGGCAAGAGTCGTACGCGATACGCTCGGGTCTGATGTGCATGACCGTCGCGCGAGAAGAGAAAAACATGTCGCGGTCGCCGACCTCCAGTGCCTTCGCTTGAGCAATGGTCTTGAACTCTTTCCTGTTGAAACCCGACCCGCCTCCCGCCCCTGAGGCTTTGTTACTTTGTGGGACAATGGATGCGCTTTCTCCTTCCTGGTCGAACCAGCCACGAATTCGATGTGCTTCTTCGATGTCAGGGTCGATGGTCATGATAGACGACGACATGAACGACAGTGACCTTCCTGCATAGAGAATCAGACTGGCGTCTTTTTCGACAGCAGATGTCTTACCACCAAAGTCTCCAACTTTGACTCCCTTGAAGGCTACGATAGGGTTCTTCTCATCCTCGCGCCAAGACTCGGCGTGCCGTCCCCAGAGTGTCAGACGGACAGAGTTTTTGGAGTCGTCGACGAGCGTCAACTCCCTCTTCTTATTCTACCTCAAGGTGAATACATGACTCAAGTATGTTTGGACAAGCTCACCGTCTTATTAAACTGCTTGCTCGTAATTTCTCCTAGCGGTCCGCTTTCTTGCACGACGGCAATTACATCTACAATGAGTGAGGACAGGCATGGGGCTGGAGATTGTGTACGAACCGCAGAGTGAGTCCTTGGCAACGCCCTCCAGCTCGCTAATGTTGACAAAGTTGTATTTGAGTTGAGGCGCATCAGAATCGTCCAAGCACTGGTCGACTGTCAGATTGCTCCCAGAAATCACTTTGAAAGAGATTACCTCCTCAACTTCAGTGTTATTCTCGAAAGTAAGTTCATAGTCGTTGTTGACATTGTTGTACAGCTTTTTGGCCAAGTTGACGCGCGCTTTCGAGACATAATACACTTTGCCTTCTTCGATCATGTCGAAGAACTTGTCGACTGCAGCGTTGAAGCACGTAGCGCGTATCTCGCCAGACTGGTCCATGAGTGTCATGTTGCAGAGTTTTCCTTCGCCCCGAGCATTTGACCACTTCTTGATATCACCCTTCTGCATGACGCGCGCCTTGATGGTCCAAGAGTTGCCATACGGGCTGAGACCCTCGATGAAAGTGACGGCCCGAGCCCCATCAGCGGGCTTTCCAGCGGGTTTCCTAGCAGGGGCCGGTGCAGGAGCCTTCGATGTGGAGGCGGGAGTGGCATGTGACGCCGGCTTGTTTGGTGCAGGTGTCTCAGCGTCAAGTTTGACTGGGTTGCCAATGCGCTCGTCCGCAGTAGCCATATACTCGATGTCAGCAACGACGAGAAGGCTTTCTACGCGTTAAAAGGGCAAACGACGCGTGGAACTGAGGCGTGCGTACCGCTTGTCTTGGACGTAGCTGCAAGCCAGCTTGACTTTGACGATTGCATAACGCGTAAGACATTTGTCGGCTTCGCCATTCAGTTGGTTTGTCATCATCGCTTGTACATAGGACGAGCTATCAGAGAGAATAACGCGGTGGCGCTTTTGGCCATTCTTCCCTGCCTGGGGGACCTCCTTGATGCCGATGACTTGAAGAGTGAACGTTTGGTCAAAAAAGTCCGAGTCATCGGGGCTACGAGTGTGCAGATCGCGACAGACGTTCTCAGATAGATCGATGTCCATGGTTGATGTGGTGAGAGACAAGAATCGTGACGCGAACGTGACTGAGCGTGTCGCGCCGTTGAGAGTCAATCGGTGCCGAATGATGGCCGGACTCAATCATTGACGCCACCGCCACTTACTTAAGAACTGCGACCCCCAGGCGTTTCGGGCGCAATGACTTTAGTGTTCACGCTATTCCTTTCTAAGATACTTGACAACAGACTACTCATGAGCACGCACGGACACAATTATGCATAGTTAATTTTCAGCCCGGATCACGGTCGCTCGTGATCTACGGTAAGGGCATCTTTCAATTTGGTCCCTGCCCATTATTGTACGTAATCGTGGGGGATTTTAAAGAGTAAATTTAATTTTGCATTGGTCTTTGAGATCAATACCGCACGGAGGAGTATGCAGAGAAGAGGATGTTTTATAATAAATAAACAAATGCAGCAGGTGAGTAAACTATACATCTATTGTTATGAGTATGTGATATGCGTCGTCTAATGCATAAGATTAATGGGTTCCAATGCTACCGGACAAGTGTAATCCATCCGTGGTATCTAATAGCGGGTCCGTGACCGCCCTCGTTTTTCCCAATCCCCAAGTGCATTTTGCGAGTTACAAACTGTTTTTCAGTAATGCGCGTTTGGTAGAGTCTCTCGTTGCCTTCAACAATATTGAGAGCTCGTTGCCGCCAGTCCCACGAAGCCCCCGCTCGGTCTCCATGCGTGCTATCATGGCGCTGACAGGACAGCCAGAGGGAATGTGTCTGTGTGTTCTCGACATGTTGACGATGTAACGGCAGACGACACGCATGTGCAAGTCCCGCATCCGCTTGAGGGCCATAACCGCGGCGTCGTACGAGTCGCGCAACTGGGGTACTTGGAGTGCCAGCTCGCGGACCGACACGGCTGGGTCGTCGAGGTATTCGAGAAAGGCGCGGTGACGGCCAGGCATGTATCTGCGCATACGGTGCATAAAGCCTTCGGTCGGAGCCGAAGATGCATCTTTTGCAGCTCGTGGGCGGTGGTCGACGGCAAGGAAGGCGTCTAGCGCATGGATGGTGGTACTCTGGCCGCCAGATGGCCCGCTCAGATCCAGCTGTTGCGCACGGGGAACTCCCTCGTACACCCATTCCGGGGTTTCGGGACCTCGACCGTCGCTGCCACAGAACCACGGCCGAATCTGCCAGTAGAAGACGTGCGGATCACATACTGGCTGCACAGACTGAATAATGTCGCTCATGTCCTCGATAATGGACGTAAGCCGCGCCAAATCAGCGTTGAGTTTTGTGATAGAAGAAGGAGAAGTCGGGGAGGCGAGATGGTTGAAGTCGTCGATGATGCGAATGGCCTCGACGCCACGAAGTTCTGTCGCCGCTGAGACAGCGTGGAACTGGCGTTCGTCGTCGGTCCCCGAGAATACTTCGGTAATATGCATGTTCTCGGCGGATAGTGGCGCTGACGGGTCGATGAATTCCCAGTTCCAGAGCACTGTGTCGGCGTATGTGAGGACTGGTGCCATGCCGAGCAGACGAGAGACTTCTGCGAGTGGTACAGCCAGCGGTGCAGGTACACAGACGCTGGCTGTGCCTTCGCATGGAGGTATGGAATGGATGTAGTAATGCACGAGGAAAGCCAGGTGGCGATGGGCCTGTTTGAGCAACGATACGTCTTTTGTGAGTTCAGTTGTGTCGAGAATGGGCCACTTTAGAATTTGGTCAATTCAATACACTCTGACGCTAATCCTCAGGGAAGCACGTACCGATCTGATGTCCGATCGCCAACGTTCACTCGCGCCGCGTTTGGCTATTGCCTCCTTGCTATCGTCTTCTCCGAGAGAGAGAACGCGAGAGGCGTCGGACAGCGCTTTTGTCCACGATGCATATGTTGTAGGCAACGGGGGTAGTGGCCGGGTGGGAAGTAGCCCAGTGTCGGAATGAATGTCAAAGTCCGAGAGGGAAACAGTTGTCGACTGGGCCATTGGTCGTTTTGCAGCGTTTGCAGAGGGTGTCCGCGACTTGGTCATCTCCGAAGCGACGCGCAGCAGCCGGAATAGTGCGGAAAGCACATAACCCAGCGCCAGTGGTGCGCAGAACGGGAGCAGGTAGTGGCATGTCGCAAGGTCGAGGAAGCCAACCATGGTCGAATGTCGAATCGGGGGGGAGGTGGAGGAACACCCAAGTAGCGGCCACTACAAGTCTTTATACCTGGATTTGCAATCCCGACCTATCATCATATAACATTAATTATGCACACTGGACCCTACATACCGTGCGTGGTCCTTTTGCTTCCCGAATCGAATCCATTGATCTACTCACCACCCACCCAAGCGTTTACTACGGGAACCTGCGATCCGAGAAAGAGGACTTGCTCGACTGCCCCATTCGGAATGAAGACCCCGTCAATGCTCGAGCTGGACTGTCGCTCACTCTGCCCCGAGAAAAAGAGAGATCTGGGTTGCCGTATACAGCCACCTTTCCACATACTCGCGGCTAACTCCTTCTCCCCGATCTTACTGTTCACTTCGTACTTGTCGCCTCAGTCGGACTGGGCTACACATCGTTCGTTCGCGCCTCACGCTGTATCTAGCGCATGTTAAAAGAGAAAATACCCATTGCTCATGTGGACTCTCGAGCGCTGCTCGTTCTGGAGCCTAATCCCTCTTTCGTTGTCCTGCGTCGCTTATTGGCAACATAATTGGCCCAGACAGTAACCAGACATGATCCTACAGGCTCCTCCAGCCACGAGTCGAAGGGAAGGGAGCAGGGAGAGCGAGAACCGCATGGATTTGGACACCGTACCTTTTCGCTTTGAGATCAAGCCTTAGCTGGGGTCTTTACAATTGACGACGCGGCATCAGTAAACCGTGTATCTCCCCATCTGACTGAGTGAACCCAGATATAACTCGTGCTCGAAGCGCGCGCCGGACCAGGGGCGCGTTTAAAAGCCATGACATGGACATGCCTACAGTCCTTTGAATTCACATGAATACCAGGGATAGTAACAACTTCGAACTCGAAACCAGTTCGTCTCGACGGATAACACAAGCTTCGTCATCCAACTGAATTAAAGGTAGTAGTAAGCCATTGTCGGTACTCCTAGTTCCTCGCATCGTGCGAATGGCGTATCGAGTGGCTCTACTGAAATGTCACACTGGCAGCTTACAGCTACAGCACATATTCACCGGCGTGACGTTCCATATTTGTCGGCGTTACATCCAAACGGGCGGAAGTGTTTTGCGTTCGAAAATAACGAAGCAAATCCAGGACGATGCAGGCAGGCCGTTAGGGTGTGCAAATTATATAGTTATGGTAGCAATACTTCAAAAGCCTAAAGCCCGTATGTCGTCGCCGTATGCTGTCACCAACTTCCGCTCAAAATAGGTGACACATCAACTCATGCCTACCAGGAATCGGTGGACAGGCCTTTTACCGCTCTCTCGTCGTAATCCTGGAGGGTCTTCGGTTTCCAGGTCAGGTACGGAGAGCCGTCTGCGCCCAGGCCGGAAGACACGATAGCTTCGCAGTTGCGCTGCAATACCTCCCATGCTTTCCCAACAACCTCGGGACGGTCGCCGAACTGGTTGACAACCGCCAGAAGAACTTCGCGCTCGGTAAGTGCAGAACCGGTTGAGTCGGTCGATGCTCCCTCGACCAATTTCTTGACATCCGCATCCGATGGTAGTCCGAAAGTGTTGTATCCACTTTCATACTGTGAGAGCGAGGCATGCTGCAACTTGGTGAAACCGAGCGTTGGGGTGCTCTTGCGGTACGGGGAATCCGGCTTGAAGAAACGGTCAAGTATCTCTTGGGAGACTTCGTTGACAGAGGCCGGTGACCAGGAGGGCGCTCCCCGCTTGTCCTTGGGACCTACGGCCTTTGTAACACCTTCAACAAAGTCCGGTGAGGCGCCATTCTGTTAAATGATGAGGAGGCTACATCGTGAT
The DNA here is from genome assembly GCA_000934385.1 of Cylindrobasidium torrendii FP15055 ss-10. Classification (NCBI taxonomy): domain Eukaryota; kingdom Fungi; phylum Basidiomycota; class Agaricomycetes; order Agaricales; family Physalacriaceae; genus Cylindrobasidium; species Cylindrobasidium torrendii. Next base: position 32,900 of record KN880588.1, read on the forward strand.
CTCGGGAAAGACGTACACAGAAAGCACTCGCGACAGCAAGTTCCTCTTGAAGCCGGGGCAGCAACTTTTTCTCCGAAGAGCGAGCATTACGCAGCGCTTGCAATGTTACCTTGAGACTCGTAGGACTCCTGCTCTTCAGGGTCTTGAGTGTTTTCGTCGCCCATTGCGCAACGACATCTGACGGGTTCGCAGTGAGCTTTTCGAGATATTCCATGATGGCCTCCACAGATTTCTGCGAGAAGGCTCCATCAAGCGCGACGCGAAGGTGTCCACTGAACAGGCTTTCATACTTCGCGGCGGGCTCGCTGTATTCCAAAACAACGTTCCGTACGGCATTGAAATACAATTCCCGCGCGTTGGATGCTTCCGCCTCTTCCTGACTATCCTGTTCTTCTGTCTTGGTGACGGACGGTTCATTGTTGTCTGCGACATCTTCCACAGACGTTGAGGTGGACATGCTAGCCTTGACCAATGCAGCATCGAGGGGGCTGAGGGGGGCCTTTTTCACGGGCTTTGGTGCATGAATGCGGTCTACTTCAGCCAAAGCGTCCAAGAAGGCGGGAATGCGAGAAGGCGGCATATAGTGCGTAGCCAGTCCGACGTTCCTGCAGTCACTGGTCAGAAGGCTCCAAAAATCAGAATCCTGCCAACGTACATGACCTCCCGACCAGAGATACGTTCGCCTGTTAAAGCGAGATATGTGCCAATTTCCCCGTCAAGTTGTAACAGCCAGTGTGTCGCGCCAACATCTGGTGTGTAGCCAATATTGGTTTCTGGCATTGCCCACATAGTGTTGTCTGTGACTATCCTGAAATGTGCGCCTGAGGATAAGCCAACCCCGCCACCCACTGTAGTCCATGTTATAAGTATGAATAATGGGAAAGGATAGGGTTCTCACTTGTGATGCCATCCATAATGGCAACATATGGCTTCGACAGAGTAGCCAATAGATAGTCCAACTCAAATCTAGTCGCGCTTTAGCATGGCACAAGGTCGACGCGTACATAACCCACTCTTTCTTGAAGTATGCGGGGCCCTGATGTTTCGTCTCTTCTCTTGTTGTACTGTCTGCCACCGCTAAGGAAGGGCGGACGCGTTAATGCCAATGCCTAAATGCAACAAGAGAAGGACGCACCAAATATATCTCCACCGGAGCAGAACGCACGTCCCTCACCCATACTGACGATGAAACCAGCAGCTTTAGAATCTCTCCAACCCTGGATAGCCAGTCAGCGACGGAACGGACCCCCAGGAAAGCTAGCACGCGCTGTTATTTTGGGCCGGATAAGGTCTATCATTTCTTCGTTGAGTGCATTGAGCTTTTCGGGACGGTTGAGTTTGAATATGCGCATTTCGCCCCGCGAATGGAAGGTGACTGAGTCCTGCAATTCGTTGAGCGGGAAACGGGGCCCAACGCACGCCACGTACTTCCGTCTTCGAGAGCGTCGACATCATATGGCGTCCAATAGCCTGAGTTCTTTGTGCGGCGCGTGCGCCAGGTTTCGACATTCCAGAGATGACCGTCAAGCGCAACATTGCAAAGGCCACTTGCCGGAGTCGGCCCACGGAGGATGGAGGTTTTCGGCAGAGTCTGATCGCCTCCGTGAATGCGATCAGGCCGGGATGCCGATCGTTCCGACCCTGGCGCTCTGCAGAGTCCAGGCTACCGCGTTCGTGTTTATCTGAGGCATCGCTCGTCATGTCTTTACCAGCTCCTGGAACGCGGCTTTGGCACTCAGGCAACAGAGGTACTGTGCGATTTGTTGGCCCTGTGGATGGCACATCCGGCATCTGGCTTGGTGTCGAATGGGATGACCCAGCCCGCGGTCGCCACAGTGGCACCAAAGATGGAAAACATTATTTCTCCTGTCGGTGAGTACGGAGTGTATGAGGGTTGTCCTCTCTTGCACGTTCTTTTCTCGATACATGTTCAAATTCTTGCTCAGAATACCGAACTCCGGCACTTTCCTCCGGCCGTCTGCACACATTGACTATGGGGTGTCTTTCTTGGAGGCCTTGCGTGCCAAATACATCGACTTGCCTCAAGGACCAGATTCTGTTGAAATGATCACCCTCGGCTCGTCGAACGGCGCCATCCGCGTGGAGGCGGCCAACCTCGACAAGATCAGACAAAAGTTCTCAGACTTGTCAAGGCTGCGCGAAGTCAGCCTTGACGGTCGCAAAGTTGTTCGGGCTGATGATCCCGAAGCAATAAAGAACACTTGCGCCAGTACATCGCTCCCTAAATCTTAGTCGAATCCTAATCATCCTCTCAGATATTGGAGGCCTTAACCTGACTCAAAACTTGATCCCCGATTGGGACACTGTAGCAGAGATCGCTTCAGGCCTCCCCCGACTCGTACGGCTTGAACTCAAGTTAGTTCATCTCGCGTCCTCCGCCCATGTAGGACCATGACGCATAGCTTAACCAATCTCCAGCGCGAATCGCCTGCAACCATGCCGAAATCCATCTGCCATGATGACATCCTTCGAACATTTGAAAGAATTACACCTCAACGAAACACTGATCTCCTGGACTCAGGCTCAGACAGTGATCTGCCTTCTTCCACGACTCGAGGTTATAGAGCTAGGTTATAACCGTATGGACCACCTAATTGACAAAGGAGACCCAATCACGGCCGACCGGTCGGGAGTCACAGGCTCTTTCAATTCCCTCCAAAGCCTCAATCTAGATGCAAACGAACTCTGCAACTGGGAGGATATCATTTCCTCATTGCAGCGCTACAAGCAGTTAGTGTCTTGTCTCTAGAAACCGGCCACAGCGGTCTTTCATTTTGACTTATGTTGCCTTCCCTCGCCTCCCAACCGCTAACCTAACAACTTTCAGACTCTCTCGCCTCATTCTCAATTCTAATACACTACAAACTATCCCATTCCCAACCTCAGCCCTGCAGTTCCGCCCGGCTATCAACTTTTTATCCCTCTCGTCTAACCAACTGAATTCATGGACCGTCCTCGACGCATTGGCAGATTGGTTCCCGATGCTTGAAATTCTCCACATCCATGAAAATCCGTTTATCTTGCAAGGTACGCTTGCATGCTATAGTCCTTTTGACGCCCGGTAGCCAGGAATCCTCGATTCTACCATTTAAATTAGAACAGCGCTAGTGAAAATTCATCACTGACTGGCTCCTCAGACAAAGCTATGGCGTCTTTCGCGCGGCAGTTGATAATCGCGAGCATACCCTCTCTGAAATTCCTGAATGGTACCGCGGTGAGTTCAAATTGAGCCTTTCCAGAAGATGTCTACCTTCATCAACCGTCCTTCCGAGAGGAGCATAGTTTACTTACCGCGGGTGCCTACAGATATCTTCACGGGAGCGTACCGACTCCGAGCTTTTCTACATCTCGTACATTACGAGGACCAACCCACACATCGAAGCATCGCGTCAACGGCAGCACCCTCAGCTTGCTGCCCTGCGCTCAAGTGAGTGACCGTACCTCATTCACATCCGGAGTTTGACCTCGACGCCCGATTATCCCACACCTTCATGTTCGATTCCTTCCCTGTTTCCGAGCTCAACCATATATTCTTTGTTATGTAGAACACGACATACCAGAAGAAGCTATCAAACAAGCACCTGCATCCGCAGAACTAATGAAAAACCGATTGATAGGTGTGTATTTCAACCGTGCCAATTCATCCTCGGCAGTCGAACAGTGGACAAAACTCTCATATCTAACATAGCCTTGAATGCCTATCAGCGCCTATCGCATTCGACGCCAATTGAGGATGTACCAGCAGCCCCTCCAGTCCAGCTCCGCGTACTACCGAGCATGCAACTGAGTACACTGCGACAGAAGTTGCGAAAGGTGGCAAAGATCAAAACAAAAGACGCCGGAGTGAAAGTGTGGATAATGAGAGATAGAGAGCAAATCGTTGAACTCGCAAACGACCGAGATGCGCAGGACATTGGCTGGCTGGGGCTCGAGCAAGAGTCATCCATCATCTTTGAGGTAGATCAATGAATAAGCTAACCATACCAAGTACAAGCAACCAGTTTCGAAACCGTTGGAATGACCCCAAGTTCCGTGCAGTCTCGAATGAAACGTCTTGAAAGACTGAAAATCATCGCGTCTGCTCTATGGAAGGCACACGAACAAAAGTCTATACTCGACGCGCGTACGACAGTCGACTCTTCCATCTCGTTGCAATTGGTGTTCAGATAAATATATTTATGGATAGCGCAACAATAAATCCGATAACGCTAGTGTAGGAGCTGAGGAAAGTATACAGTCCAAATACACAAACGACAAGTGGACATTTTAGGAGCGAAAAACCAAGAGCCGAGAACTCAAGAGAGTGGGACTCGAGCTGAATAATTAAATCACCTGCATTTCTGCGTCAGCCATCCCGTTGGGACCACTGGCCGCGCGCTCAGTAGCATACCGATCATCTTTGTCTTCACGTTTCTTCTCATCACTACGCAGGGAATAACAGGTCAGGTTATGTTCGAGAAATTGTTGAGCGCCTTCGCTCATCGTACCCATTGTATGACCGCCTGTCATCGGTATCACGACGAGGAGAACGCTTGCGTTCGTCATCGCGGCGCGGGGATCTTGAACGATCACGACGAGAGTATCTATCCTCTCTGTGCCGATCCCTGTCACGGTCGTCGCGGCGCGATTCGTAGCGGTCGTCGCGGCTGTAGCGATCATCGCGACTGTACCGGTCATCACGCCTGTAGTCGTCTCTGTGGCGATCGTCACGATAACTGTCACGAGGGCGGTAGTCGTCACGGCGGTCATCACGGCGATAATTGTCGGGACCGGAACGCTACAATGTACATCAACTTGCGAATGTTTGGCTTGTCGCATGGACCTACATCACTATCAATGGACACACCCACCGGTTTGCCGCGGAGGTCACGGCCGTCGAGTTCCTTGACAGCATGTTCGGCGTCCTCTCGGCTGAGATACTCGAGGATACTGAAGGATGTTATGTATAGTTGCAAAACAGAAGCGAAACGAGCTCACCCTTGTCCGGGATTCTCGCGGTCAATATCGGCAAAAGAAACGCTGCCAGCCTCTCTTCCAAAATCCTTCAGGTCCTATATGCGGAGGCGATGTTATTCCAGCGTCCATTGAGCCACCACACCAGACGGAAACGAGTTGGACGGCGAGCCAGCGAAAGGAATGACCAATTTCGGGGGAGTTGAAGTCCAATCCGGAAAAAACGGTTCTTGTGAATGATGGAGGCGCCAACGCTCGTCCGAGGCCAAGAGGGAGGATGGGAAAGGCGTAGCTGAACCAAACCGTACCTGCCAGGACACGTCCCGAGAAACGTTGGTGATGATGAGGCGAATACCAGGGGGACGACGGGAGCGAGGGCCACGGCTAAGGGGAGTTCAACACATTTTTCAATACAGTGGCAAACGCGTCTACCTGCGATCGTCATACGGGTCCCGACGAGGGCGACTTTCTTTGGCGAATTCAACGACAATGCTAGAAAAAGGGTGAGGGGTGACCAGCGACTTGTGACAGGCTGGCGCACTTGCTGCCCATGAATGGCTTGTCTCGCGAACCATCCAAAGCATCCTCGGCTTCCTAACGAGCAAACACGTATTCAGCTGTTAGCGGGCAGGCAATTTTTTGGGTGGCACACCTTGGAATGCTCATACTCAATGAAGCCAAATCCTACAGAGGTGTTCAGTTATGGGTGAGTTTGCCGTGAAAATACTCACCAGTCATCACACGGCATTCGACAAGCTTGCCATACTGTTCGAACACCTTGCTAACATCCTCGGAACGCACGTCCGGGGGGAGCTCTGTCCACGGCGTATTAAGCCCTCCGTTCTTGCACATGGACTGTCCACTTACTTCCAAGATAGAGACGACGGGCCATGGCTATTCGTCGGGTTGGTGGGGAAAGGAAGAGTTCAACCACCGGCTGAGTTTCAATTATCGGCACCCTGGGAGCCGAAACGTTACTACTCCCGAAGTGTACGACTTTTCCCACGATATTTCGAAATAGGATGCATTTTCATCTCGCATCGAAGACTCAACATGTAATAATAATAGGCTATGAACAAGAGATAGACGAGAACTATGATCCAGTACTAGAATTAGAGGCATATATTCAGATGACTAATGTTGTGCTTGCGACCAGTCGATGCTGTTGATGTCGATGCCCTCTTGCACCATTTCCCACAAAGGACTCATTTCACGCAGACGAGTGACGGTCTTGATGATGTGCTCGCACACAAAGTCGACCTCAGCTTCCGTAGTGAAGCGCCCCATGCCAAATCGCAGTGATGAGTGAGCCATGTCCTCGGCAGCACCTAGTGCAGGTGAGTAGATAGCTAGCGCCAGTTAACGTGTTTACTGACCCAATGCCCGGAGTACGTATGACGGTTCGAGAGATGCCGATGTACAAGCGCTGCCGGACGACAAGGCGATGTCCTACGTGAAGTGGTTGGTATGAGAATGATAGAATTGACAAGTTCACCGACTTTCAAAGCCATCAGCAGTGACTCGCCCTCTACGTATGAGAAGCTGAGGTTGACGCATCCTGGGTAGCCTTCCGCATGTCCGTTGCGCACAACATTCTCAACTTGAGAGTTGATCTTTGTGAGCAGGAGCTGCGATAACCTAGTTACGTGCGCATAGTCTCTCTGAAGTGATATCAGTGTCGGAACATGAAATTTCAACAGTGAAGGGGAAGCGAGTCAGTACCCCTGCACAAAGGTCACAATGTGGCTGATACAGCCTTTCGAGGAAGGAATAATACCACCAAATTCCAAGCCTCCTTGCGAAGGCTCTTGTGCAGTTTTCATCACAAAGAGAAACATGAAAGTCGGCTCACCTGCATTTCCAGTTTCGCAATCCGCGCCGCCTCACCCATACCGACGAATAACGGAGTCGCAAGGGTGCCGCTGCGGAGACCGCGTTCTTGGCCGCCACCACTGATGATGGGTTCCAAGCGAACCCTGGGCCGCCTGCGCACGTAGGCAGCGCCAACGCCCTTCGGCCCGTATATCTTGTGTGCCGACAAGCTCATGAGGTCGATGTTCATTTCGTTGACGTCAACTGGTATCTTGCCAGCTGCTTGAGCGGCATCGGTATGGAAGTATACGCCGCGATGCTTGCGAACAACGGCACCAATCTCTTTGATGGGCTGAACGACGCCAGTCTCGTTGTTGACAGCCATAATAGAGACAAGTGCTGTGTCCGGTCGGATGGCCGCTTCTAACACGTCCAGATCCACGACGCCATTTTGCTGTACAGGCAGATATGTGATGTCGAAGCCCTCCTCCGAAAGTTTGCGGCACGAATCCAAGACACACTTGTGCTCCTGGAACTACGTCAGAGAGTCGCGGAGAAACCGAAAGTCTGCAATAGTTACGGTTTGCGTGGTAATGATGTGTTTCTTCTTGTCTTTATGGAAGCGGGCGACGCCCTTGATTATCATGTTGTTGGACTCTGTTGCTCCGGAGGTGAAGATGATATCCTTGGAGTCTGCACCAATAAGGTCGGCAATGTTCTGCACAAGCTGAATCAGCATGCGTCAATCTGGAGATACATTTCGGCGCACCTTGCGAGCTTCCTCTACCGCCATCTCAGCCTCCCAGCCGTAAGCGTGTGTCCGACTGTGCGGGTTCCCGTATTGATCAACCATGTAGGGCATCATGGCGTCGACAACGCGGGGATCCATCGGTGTAGTGGCCTTGGCATGGTCAGCAACGTCCGACAAACGGAGGTCCACTGCACACCTGCATATCCAGGTAAATGGGCCGGATTTTTTCCTTTACTGAACCCTCTGCCTGCGGCACATTCAGCTTGAATCCCAGCATGTCTGAGTGGTAATGAGCTGGGCTGTTGAACTGAGTCGCTTTGAACAAACCTGAGCTTGGAGTAAAGTGTGTCTCTGTTTGGTACGTCGACGGAAGGTCGACGACGCTAGCCCGCTCTGCGCCAGAGGGGTTCACGATGCCACGACGGGCACCATTGCGGGCCGAGGTCGAGCCCGAAGCCTTTGTTGTGGCCCTGCGGGACGCTGTTCGAGCAAGACGTGAAAACATGGTGAAGGTCGCAGACAGAGTTAGTATCAGATAGTTCAGCCAGCACAAATCTCTTCGGCACGTGCCGGAACGTGACCTGATGTCAGCGAAATTACCGCGCGCCACAAGAGTCAGGTCGGCCGAACCGCGTCAACAGACCACTGTTCGGCTTGCTCAGTCCTTCAGCGAGAGAGGTGTTGCTAAAAAGGATGACAACAACTTTCAATCTGCCTTCAGGAGCCCAGCAGGATCCGCCCTAGGATGGAGGTCGAGAAATCACCAAGTACTTATAAGCGTCAATATCGCTCAGATGAATCCAGTACACATTCGACCATCCGACCCATAGCGTCCTGGGCGCCTTGATACTTCCTTTTAACCGGGAAGTGCAAGAAGGTAGTCAACAGTACGATGCTTTGTATTATTATAAACAATTCTAGCTTCGGCCCCGCAGTATTCAACTGCCAGAACCCTTGAGAAGAGTGGCAAGGTTCGGCTCTATGAGACAGCTGCAGCCAGGCCAGATTTTTGCCTCATAGCATAATAATCTCTTTTTGTCATTAGGTGAGAGCCTCGTGCAAGCTCATGCCCGTTGGTTGACGAATCTATACTGTCGCCTTTCTGTATGCATGCACGGCGGCATCATCTGCCTGCTTGGGAATTATGTTACCAGGCTATGAAAATCAAGGCAAACATGTCTAGCAAACACTTTGCACTTAGCAAGGAGGATTGAGGCGCAATGATCCAACCCCTTCATGTTGTGGAAGTGTACTGTAGAGCACACTCACTTCGAATGGCATATCCTTCGAATTGCATATCCTTTGTGCCCCCATAGTCCATTACACCATAGGACATCGCCTCAAATTTGATTGCCCTCAGGATGACATAATATCCTCCGATTAGGCAAGTCTACGCAAATCCATTGTCTACAAATAGTCGAGTCATAAATTCGACTAAAAGGACTGCTAACGCGGGAGGGGGGGGGGGGGCAGTCAAAAGTACAAGTAGTAGGCCACAGGCCCTAAGGAAGGTAACGCCTGACGATACACCTGGCTTATTGCACTTCATTACTATCCCTGAGGACCATTTGTCCTTGATCAACGCCAAAAACTCTTGTACACTCGTCTGAACCGGGTCCAAGCTCTTCCAGGGGCGTCTCAGAGCGTATCAGGTCTCGCCTGTGTGACTGTGTCTATTCAGTGATTCTCCGTCGGGATGTGTACAAGAGGGACTTCCAATGTTGTGTTACAGGGATAGCTTCAGTGGAAGGTGCACAGGGCTGAAGCTTGAAGTTGGACTCGTTTGATGTATTTTGGGCGGGAGAACTCCGGCATCCACGACTTCCGCGTTTTGAAAGACCTTCCTCATGCATCGGAAAGACCAGCAGATCCTCGACAGTCGATGGTACTTATTTGGGTTTGGTGGCGCGGCAAGTACTCCTCCCTGATCTACATTTGCCTCCGTGCTACTAAATGCAATACTGTCCACACGAACGGATCTGTTGAAAGTGGAAAGCTCGGGTGGGTTTGCTGACCCCAAACATTTCTTTCAAGCAGATCGTACCTGTCTATTACATCCCAGTTTGCGGCAATCTCACGAACAAGTGAATAAAGCGAGATGTGGACGCATAAGGCTCTTGGTGGGGATCTCTCCATGCTTTCACCCCCACTTCTTGAGTGCCGGGAAGCTTGTGCGCAAGATACCATTCACTGAATGGCAGCCGTGCAGGAAATTTAGAATACATTTGCTTTAACCTAGAGGCATACAACCGAGTTTGTAATATTTATGAAGCCCGCACCATATAATTGTCACCGCTTCCGCGTCGAGCTAGGCGGCGGCGGAAGGAGTGGGATACCGCTCAGTCCTCCAGATGCCGAGCTAGAGCCTCCCATGAGATCGTTATTTGTCTTGTTCGCTGCAGGCTTATTCCGCCCGGGAATATTAATTGTGAAGGTTTGGCCTTCTTTCAAGCTGTAATCTTTCTTGGGACCGACGTGGGGAGAAGGGGTGTCCACGGGTGTTTCTTCTTGCTTGGGGAAATGAGCTGCTGTCCAGCGCCTGTGGAAGGATCCCATCAGAATGCACGTAAAACTATCTGGAGGTGGATTTACTTTTCATAGTCCTGACAGGCAACGTCTGCGATGTAAAGTGAGGATCGCGTATATGGAATAGAGGAAAGAAACGCACTGAAATCAAAGCTGTCAGTGCGCTCGAGGAAGCCTAGACCGATGTATGCTTTCTTGCCTGCGTCCTCTACGCGAACAACAAAGTACCGAGACGAGTCAAGAACGGCCTCTACTGGTGGCCGCTGGGCCTCATACTCTGCTCGTGCAAATACTGAAAGGGGATCATTAACCCTAACTCCTTGTACATGGCCAATACACGTACGCTCTCCTGGATGCTGCGTCAAGCCAGTAGTAAATTAAACCGTATTGCGCACCAGTATTAGGGTCATCAAAGATGAGCGCTGCACTGTTTCCTTTCTCAATAAATCGCAACCTTCCTTTCCATATTGGAGCTGCTAAATCGCCCCATTCGCCGGCGCGATGGCCTTCGTTCTTCTTGAGAGGTGGGATTTTATGAACTAGCGATTGCCGTGTGAGTGTATCGACTGGACGCAGGATGAGGCTGACTGGATATCTCGCGGCAAATGTACAGGATAGATTCGATTTCTTCGTCGAAGCCTTCCATGGCAGGTGAACGTCAAGGTGAGATGGATCCCGATCGCGATTCCGCTCGTCCCGCCTGGCGACATCTTGCGAGTTCGACTCACGATGCTGACTTTGTGAATTTCTGCTATACCGAAGGATGGCCCTAACTAATAGATTCTCCATTGGAATGTCGTAAGACAGGACGTGATAAGTAGACCAGCGTCACCGCTTTCAGTTAAATGCACATAGCCGAGTGAAGCTCATTGGGCGATTGTCGCGACTTGCTCGCACTCATGCAGAAGCCGAAGGCCGACCGATAGATAGTACAAGATAACCCGGTGTGATAGACTGCGTCCGCTAGAAGTACACATATGTCCCAAATTTTGCAACACTGTAATGCCCAGAATACCGTCTAAGAAAAAGAATGTCCAAATAATAAGATACAACAGCGCATGTCATGAAGCAAAGAACCCATGCAAAGAAAGAGCTTGTCCGCCTGGGATAAGGAGATTGTGTGATTCACGAGGAACACGCAGCATCAAGCTGTTGCTGACGGATGGGGGCGAATCCCAGCGAGAAATTTGCATATACAATATGCAATTTGCTCGTGCATAGCACTGGTAGGGTGGAGGCAGTCGTACCAAATATTGCCCTGCGATTGGTATGCGTCCTTGCGATGGAATCCATAGCCTTCGGGGTAATCCAGGATCGTTTGGAACATATGGAAGGAGGAGCAGACCATGACTGTTGCATCGCGATGGGCGTTGGCGAAAGTTTTGGCCGAGTCACGTAGCATCTTGTTCCACATCAGGTAGGGAACGCTTTCCTGGCGTTCATCCTCGCAAGGCGTCACTACAAGAGTCGGTATCGAATCTCTGTCGTACAAAATACGCTTACATGCGGGAGACCTATGTATTGGCGGTACGTCTATGAACAGAAAGTTGCGAGCACCCGCTCGGTACAGAGACTCAATATGATAGAAGAGAGGTTCCACGTTTTCCGGATGGCAATCTCTGCGGGAGAGTGAGGAAACTGGGTGACTGTGACAGAGAGTGGTACGAACGCGCAATCGTTTATCCCTACCCAGACAACTTGGGATATGTGTGAAAATGGAACGAAGACCACGCAAAACGAGCACTAACCAAACAAGGCCTGTGCAGGTGCTGTAAGCGACGGTTGGGTCCTGCTTTTGAGAAAGCAGGATATTTGATCGGCAACATCCATCACTTCCGCCCCGCCCTCTGCATAGTCGTACACGAGAAGGGGACGCTTTGACCAAGTGGGGTCCTGGTGAGTAGTGCCAGGCTGGAACAGCGGACCTGCGCGATACTTGGTAAGGAGGTGGCCCACCCAATTTGGACGGCCTGGTTCGTTCCACAAACCGTCCTGTGTGCCAGGGAATGGGACAGCTAGGGGAACAGCAGACGTGGGTACCGGGCGTTCATTGTGATCCCCCATTACGGAGCTGTACGAGTCGCCGCTAATTTTCTGTTAGAAAGGCAGGAACGAAAAGCCTATGGGTAACTGTACAAAATGACCAAGTGCTTCGTGCGATGGAAACCGTGCCATGCCTGTCCAATCTGTACCACCGTGGACATGGTATGGTGGGAAGGTGATGCGCACGATCGATCAGTCTGCTTCAAGCTTATTACTTCACCACGATGGTCAACGGTCCACCCACCCCACCGCCCACGACAGACGTCGAGATACAGGATGCGACAAAGGAAGCAGAGGCTGAATCAAATGCGGCGACAGCGTCTACTCCCGCGCCTGCGCCGGCCGCAGAACCCGACGCCGAACCAGCGCCCCCGCAACAGCCAGCGCCTGTGGAAGTGCAGGCAGCAACCCATATTGATGCCTACCAACAGGCCTTCACAATGTCATTGGCGTCTCAAATACAGGCGAAGCAATGGGACAGTCTCATCCGTCACGCCGAATATGCAGACCTAGTAGTGCGTCGCGCGCGATTGCGATGTGGCCTTCAACATGACCGCTCTTCACAGGGATATGACCTTCCGACGCGTATATTTGTGATAGCCCCTCTCATCCTTGCATATCTCATCAAAGACCAAGTGTTCGTTCGCCGCTATGCGTGCTCAATCTGTACATAGATTGACCGCTTCACAGTCCTGCAGCAAAGTTCGCATTGAACCGCATTTCCACCAAGCTTTCCCGATCTCCGCTCGCCCAATCTCTCTTGAAACTTACAGCAGCTGTCTCCGACCGCAACTACCGTGAAATTTATAGCCGACTATCCCAAGTACCGTTGAATGGAGATGTGAATGGACAAGTCTCCGCACAATTCGCCGAAGGGATGTCTACGCTTGTCGCGGCTTTTGGAGGTATACCCCATGTCCATCATATCTATCTTACATGCGCTCATTCTATTGCAGAAACTTTCCAAATGCGCACTTTCATCCTCTTGTCAACCGCCTACTCAGAGATATCGCTTTCACTCGCCCAGAGCTACCTAGGCATGTCACAAGAACTATTACTGAAAGGTATGCAGTTCACTAAGGCTGTTTGGCTCCCAATATGAATAGAATCCAGCTGCGGAGGAATATGGATGGAAATTCGATGCCAACAACCAGATCCTTTCGCCCAGCGCCGCTGCACTCAAGGGCCCTTCACCAGGTTCATTCCTTCAGTTCCATCGATGTGATAATCCTGATCATTCTATAGAACCGGCCACTCTCGGATCCTTCGATTTCATATCCAACAGTGTAGCACAACTCGAATTGTAAACCATGTAGCAAACTTCAACACTCCGACTTTCTTTGCCAAATCATAGGATCATGTTGGAACCCCTTGTCCACGCAAGTTTAGTGTCCATGAAGTTCGTTTGCCTTGAGTGTCTAGTGGCGGTAGTCATGTGATCGTGTCAGTGCGTTGACGATGGTTGAAACGTTGACCGTTCACAAGCGACAACTGGGGAGCTGCGTGCATAAACGTGGCACGTGTAGTGTTTGTATATCGGCCAACATACTAACGACAGGGCTCTATGTTTATAAGAAGCATCTACTGGACACCGCTTTGGATTCTCCAACGCTCGTATTTTGCCAGAACAGCGGGAGTGATTTGCCGTTTTATACTTTTCGCAGCCGTGACGAAAGCATGTTGAGGAATCTTCAACGATGGTAAGCCCAAGTGGCAAAGATTGTGCGCACAACTCACAGAAGCAGCGTCCATGTTCTCCTGCATCGTCAGCAATGCAGCCTCCTGACAAAGAGCGGATATCTCGGCACCAGAGCACCCAGCAGTCTGCAGAGCCGTCAAAATTTCTACGTTTGACTGCATCAGAGGACGCACCATGTCTGCCAAGACGTCCAGGTCAAGTTCAGGATCTACGCGCATAGCGTTTGTCCGAATTCGAAGGATTTCTTTGCGACCAGCAACGTCGGGAGGGCCGACGTATAGGATACGATCCAAGCGTCCTGGGCGCATGAGCGCAGAATCCTGAGATATGTTGGTGGTTGAGCTCGGCAAATATGTTGACACCTTACCATGGATTCTGGCCTATTGGTTGCAGCAATGATAGTCACGCCAACAAGCTCTTGTACACCGTCCATCTCGTTCAGCAAGCTGGTCAGAACTCCTTCGTGCGAAGAGCCCGCTCCGTCCTCCGATGCAGTTCGCGAGGTGGCCAAGGCATCGATTTCGTCCTGCGGTGTGGTCAGCACACGGACCACTCACCGAGAAACACTCACAAAAAAGATGATGGATGGAGACACCGCTCGTGCTTTACGGAATATTTCCCGGACCGCACGCTCAGACTCGCCGACGAACTTGTTCAACAACTGAGGTCCAAGATTAGCGTAGTCCTTACATTGCAGTACCAACACACCTCTGGGCCTTTGACGGCGACGAAATTGACACCACTCTCACAGGCGCAGGCGCGCGCCATGACAGTCTTGCTGCATCCAGGTGGTCCATATAGCAAGACGCCTTTGGGAGGCTTCACACCAAGCCGCTGGAACGCTTCTGGATGGCGGAGGGGCCACTCTACAGACTCCCGAAGCTTCTTGATAACATCCGCCTGGCCACCGATGTCTGCATAGTGCACTGGGGGCGCTTCAACGAATATTGAGCGCATCGCAGATGGTCGGATTGAAGGCAACGACGCCATAAGATCGGACAAGGTTATCTCAAGCGGCGAAGTGGGATCAAGCAAGTGTCGTTTGATGGATATAGTACCAGCTTCGCGTACGACTGCTCCCAAGTCTGCGCCGACATAACCGTGTGCGCGCGAGGAGATGGTAAGGAGATCTTCGTCGGAGAGACTGTGCGGAGATTTCGCAAGCAGGACGCGGAGGATAGATACGCGGCCTTCGATGTCGGGAACGCCGACTTCAATCTCGCGGTCAAAACGCCCTGGCCGGCGTAAGGCTGGGTCGATGGCATTTGGGCGGTTCGTCGTGCCAATAACGATGACGAGGCCGGAGCTGGCATCAGACTCGATACCATCGAGAAGGGTGAGCAATGTAGCGACAACCCGCTTTTCAACTTCACCTCCAGAGCCTTCTTCTCGTCGAGGGACAAGTGCATCGACTTCGTCCAGGATGATCACGCACGGACTTTTAGTATGAGCCTCTTTGAAGACATCTCGTAGTTTTGATTCTGTTTCACCATGGAATGCAGAGGAAAGCTCTGGTCCATTGATGACAAGAACGGATGCCTTTGTTGACGCAGCTACAGCGCGTGCAAGGTGCGTTTTCCCAGTGCCAGGCGGGCCGTGAAGTAGAATTCCTCGCGGGGGCTTGAGATCTGATTGAGATCATTGTTTAGTGCGCTGTTCACGTAAGGAAAGTGCAATACACACTGAAATGGCGGAAAAGCTCTGGTCTTGTCAAGGGAAGCTCCAGCAAGTCACGAATCTGGTCGATTTGTTTGGCCAAACCACCGACTGATGTATATGATTCGTGCGACGGTGAGACCTGGAAGACGTTAGGACACTACACCGTCTAAGTTTGAATCATGCCTGAAGTGTCGCTGTCTTTTCCACCGTCTCAACATTGTCAACAAGTTTGACCTCGGTATTCCATCCAGTCTTCCATATTTGCAGGCCAGCGTCGTCCAGACCAAGGGAAGCCAACTGTGACTCCACGGAGGTTGACGTCGATATCTTTGAAACGGCAAAACACCGACGTTCACCCTCGTAGGCGACTTCAATGAGCTGCCGTGAATGAATATATTTCAAATCAACTGTACTTCAACAATGGGCACTAGTGCATGAAATGTGATGTCGAAATCACTCACCTGAGATTTCCCGCAAAAGGAGCGGTAGCCAATCCCCATCCTGAGTCTTGGTCGGAGTTTTACGTTGTGCGTGACTAGCGTCGACAAAATGGACTACAGCAGCATCTCGAGCCCGTCGAAGGTCAGGGAGTCCAGCCAGGGTCTGTCCAGCCAAGGGAATAAGACGTGCTTCCTGTCCATGCACGACCCTAGAAGTGCGCGCGAGAGATTGCGATACAAGCATGGCTTGAAGAGGACAGGTCTCATCATTTAGACAAGCTACAAGTCCAAATTGAGGCGCTCACTGTCGGGCGAAATATTTGCGCAAGGCCAAGCAGTACCGACAGCAAAATCCTGACTCATGTAGATCAGAAAATGGCACTAACACAGGTAGGAAACTCTACGACCATAAAGGATTTTTCAGCATTACGACTTGTAGAGCAGAGCGCTACAGGACTGCCGGTGGGTACTTTCGCCGCTTTCAAAACATCAGGATGTAATGAAATGCGCCCAACAGAACGATGGAGAGGTTCATCTGCATCGATGACTTCTGCTTTGAACAACTGAGAGCCAAGATGGGCCATTATTTTTGAGTTCAAAGTTGGTTCAGAGGAAAGAGATTAAATGCGATCGGCGACTTCCATGTGTAAGCAATAGAACAGGCGGCAGGTCGCGTGGAAACCTTTGTCTTCACCACCACCGTCCAGCCATCCAATCCAGTAAATTTTCTCGCTCCGTCAATATGCCATGGAGCCCCCTGACTGGGACGCGCTAGCGAATCGCTTTAGAATTGTGTGCTTGAGGAATGCGGTTGATCAAGTCGATGAAGGAGTGTTGCGAGAATTATGGGACGAGCTGGAGGATTTGCTAGTGTGTTGCTTCGGCATACTTGCGTTGAATGCTCAAGTCTAGGTCTAGAGCTACCAATTGCTACCGGATGGCACTCCGCGGCTAGCCATGGGGTCTCAGTTCAGCGAAAAGATCCCCTTCATGCACATAAACCAGGACATCATCAGACATAAACTTCAGCGTATTGGTGGCAAGTCCATTGAAGGTGTGTCCGAACACGACTTTCATGTCTTTCTGTAAGTATAACATCCCACAGATATCCCTTCGAAGCGCAAGGCAAACTCTGATCCAGCTTCGGTTGTACCGGCCAAACGCCCGCGAAATGGGTCCCCAATACCGCAAGTGCGTCCAGAAAATCACAGCCAATTTGCGTCTTTGCAAACACATCTCCTTCAGAGCCCCCATTCCGACTCTCCACCATCCGTACCTGGCAGTTCACGGACCACTCCAACGGTGAGGCAAGAAATGCACAAGTTGCTTTCTAGACGCTCATACTAAGTAGCACCTGCCGACTAACACCATGCCCGTTCACTCGCCATCGCCCCAACACGTTGCTTCCATAACCTCGCCTTCTAATGGACCACGGTCCTTAATGAGCCCTCCTGGCCCGCCAGTTTCTACGAACCTCACAGACCTTTTGCTTCAGCAAACAGCAGGTCTGCGTAAACTACAACAAGATTACAACGAGAGCGTGAAACGCGTTCAAACAGCCCAGGAAGCGCACGCACGCTTGTCGTACATGATGGCAGAGGCCAGAAGACAAGTCAATCAAACTGCTACTCGACTGCGTGACGAAGTGGCAGGCGATCTTGGGCCGTAGGGGGGCACCTACCATACATGTTATATGTATGTATCAGATCCATTAGCTCCAGTATGTCTATCTATGTTTTCACTACAGCTTTGGGATGAGCCAAGGGAACCGCACGCACCCAACAGCCTTGACTTGTATCTGTTGGAACATCCACCTCTTGAAGTGTCATGTCTCCTTCACGGCCGTTCAGTATAGACTTGCACTCTTTCAGAGGCGTCATGCCTTCAATTGAGCAGGCTTCAGGGATTCTAATATGGGAACGGAAATTTGTCGAGGTCATGACGGCCAGAGATACAGTATTCGTGTGAACTCCTAGAAGGCTTAGGACTGAAGCAGATCCCCGAGGAGGGTGATCCATTAGATGGGCTGCCTATAGTGACCGGAAGAACTGCCCAGCGGAAAACAGCGTTCATGGTCACTTTTGCAAAAGAGAGACAAAGGGTAAGGCCACGCTGTACAGGAGTGTTCCGATGGTACACTGCTCAAATTTTACACGCAGGTGCAGTCAAAGGCTTGTCACAATAAACCGTAATAGAGGGGTATGAATAAGTATGCTGCACTAGAACAAAAACACAAAATATTGATCACAACTGTGCGATGAGCTCCCTCATCTTCGCATTAGGGAACGTATGCTCCTCAGCCCATCTTCCCTTTGCCAACTCGACGGAAAATCGCCCCAAGTCAGAGATAGGTGTATAGAGTTTCGGCACTACCGTGCGAAAGATTGGCGCAGCAATGCAATCGAGGCCGCGCAGGAGCAAACCGCGAGTATTTGCCCTATCGTTCGGATGCGCTGGGAAGAAATAGGCCGGTCGGAAGATTGAACCTTTGATATTGGAGTCGGGGGGCAGTGAAGTCAGGAATTTCTCGGTTCTGCCCTACATACTGATATGAGAGTGCGCCCGTAGAAAATGAGCTGTACACACCTTGACTCTTCCAAACATTGCGATATCCTGCCGCTCTTGGTCAGACCCCTCGCCAGAGATAAACACGAATCGGAATGGTTTTGCATGAGTGCTATCTTTGATGCCGCCGGCCTGGATTGCTTCCACAGCTTTGACGACGTAGTCGTAGGTCACTTTGGTGTAGGCCTCCTCCGACATACCGATGGACGATGTGCCCAAGGCCCAGATACACGCATCGTGGTCTGCCAATTTCTTCGCAATTTCGGGGGGATAGTCCATGAAGTCTTTGAGGATAACCACCTCCGTAGGTTTCGAGTCATTGGGTACAGGCAGCCAAGATGGAAGAGGACGGCGCGAAAGTATAGTTATGCTCGAAACATCTGGATCGGCAATAGCGCTGCGAAGGATTTGACTACCAGCTGTAGAATGCTATTAGTGGGCGAAGCAATGAATCAGTGAAATATTTAACGCACCTGCGCCGGTCGAACCACTGAGAAGGAGCTTCATGATGGAGAGAATATGAGGAAGAATGATTTGAAAAAACCGCACGGATGGTACAGCTATTTATTTGTGGCTTTGTCGCTGCCTCCCGAGCACGTCGTCACGATGCCGAAGCATGTCACGCTCATTACGAGCGGGTGACTGTCTCGGTCGGCGACACTAGTCGGCATTTGGCTGATGAAGCAAAATATACGCATGGTAGGACTCTGAAAGATAAGGGTGCTGCGATGTGGAATCGGGCGGTTGCAGGGCGGTGTCTTGAATTGCATCTACGTTCATGGTATACCGCTTTCGAAGAGTTATGATCGAGTGATCCGGTCTTGTGCCGCTCGGCGCTGGCGGCTGGATGGCGCCACTCGCGCACACAATGGCGAACAAATTGCGTACGGCAGTCAGAGCACGTCTACCGTATGTTCTGGTAGAGTTCGTCAGTTCGAGTACGTTAGGCGTGTAGTCCTCCAGATTTTTGAACGATCGATGAAAGTAAGAGTGTTAACCACGATGAGAAGTCATGGAAATTGGGAACGACTGAAGCTATGCAGGCATGGGGAATCTTTCGAAGAAAATCATCACTATTATACGGATGTATGAAAGTCATTACAAGGAAAATGTTGCTGTATTGCTTGTCGTTCAAGTACTCGAAAGAGGAATGTCTGGATGAACCTGTTATCGTGTAGCTGGGTAATATACATCCGATCGTCGAGTCTTTTTGAATGCGTTAGTGAAGCTAGCCAACTCAAGTTCGCCACCGTCCATAGGTTTTGTTATCCAGATGGACATCAACATACTGCGACTTTGATTCTTAGATGCATGTTCACCTCAACACAGCGGTATTCCCGTGTAGAAGGGGCGCAGAGTACACACTACCCCTTCCACAAGCCAAACATAGGCTGTCATCTGAGCAATTTGGTTTGCATAGAACACTGCAGAATGATATACTCCCAAGATTGCTTTTATTTAAATAGATCAAGAACGTAGGAGGCACTCCACACCGGTGTCCTATATCGCTGCGCAAGAAACCTAGTTCAGTCGCTCTCCGGATATCCAACAAATTGCAGGCCAAAATCCACTATTCAAAAGCTCAAGTCCTACCGTCCTATTCTCCTTGCCCACCTCCTCCGACACCCTCGCCGCAATGCTTGCAGCCAGAACACTCGCACGCCCCGCCGTTCCCCGCATACGCCTCGCCAGCACGATAGCGCATGCTGCGGCTGCCAAAGACAAGTATAGGGTTGTGGTCGTCGGGGCCGGTATGTTGAGCGCCTTCCTGCATTGGGAAAATCACTGCTAATGCTATTGTCAACCAGGAAGCGGTGGACTTTCGGTTGCCCGCCAGATTTATACGCGATTTAAAAAGCAGGGGCAAGCACTGAACGACGGGGATATTGCAATTATTGACCCAGCCGAATATCATTACTATCAAGTGTGTGCTCTTCGCTCTGTGCAATGAGCTATTCCTCACTGTTTGAATCTGAACAGCCGGGATGGTTCGAATGGCTTTTTCGTATTGTCTCGATGCATATTGTCTGACCTGGGGTGCAGGACGCTCGTAGGCTCTGGCCTGGCAAACAAGGCCGAATTCCGGCATCCCCTCGCGCCTCTGGTTCCGAAACACTTCACATTCATCAGCGACGGCGTGGAGACTTTCCAGCCAGCCTCCTCGTCCATCACCACCCACGCCGGACGTTCTCTTTCGTACGACGCCCTTGTGGTAGCACCCGGGCTCAAGATCAACTGGGACGCAGTCACTGGATTGCCAGAGGCCCTTGCTGATCCAACCTCTGGTGTCTCGTCCATCTACTCATATGCGACTTGCGATAAGGTGTGGAACGACGTAGAAGCCTTGCGTTCTGGCAAAGCCATTTTCACCCAACCGGCCGGCGTGATCAAATGTCCAGGAGGTGAGATACTCTGGTTTGAATTGGAATTCGGCTTCTAATAACCTGCTAGCGCCCCAAAAGATTATGTGGATGTCCAGGGATAGATTCAAGCATACCGCACGTCTCGAAGACATCAAGGTTGACTTCTACACGGGTATGCCGACCATGTTCAGCGTCAAGAAATACTCGGATGCGCTCAATGCGATGCGTGGGGAGCGTCATGTCGGCGGACACTTCGAGCACAACCTTTCAGCGGTGGATACAAACAACAGGGTTGCCACTTTCAAGACACCAGACGGGAGTGATGTAAAGACCGAATTTGACTTCCTTCATGTCGCGCCTCCCATGGGACCGCTGGATTTTGTCAAGAACTCCCCTCTCGCTGACAAGGCGGGTTGGGTCTCCGTCGACCCTGGGACGCTTCAACACACGAAATTCGCCAACGTATTCTCCCTCGGTGACTGTGCCAACGTCCCGACCGCGAAAACAGCAGCTGCCATAACTGCCCAAGCGCCCGTCCTCACTGAAAATCTCGTTTCATTGGTGTCGACCGGAAAGATTGCGAAGGCTGTATACAACGGCTATGCCAGCTGCCCCGTGAGTAAAATTTCATGGCTGGATTGATAAAACGGCTGAACATACTTCAAGCTGCTGACTGGATATGGTGAGCTTATGCTCGCTGAATTCAAGTACCCATTTGTCCCGGACGAAACATTCCCTTGGATGAACCAGTCAAAGCCTAATAGGTCGGAGTTCAGTGATATCAAAAAGTACTGTCCGAGCTGATGAACTGTCAAAGGATTTTCTACCACTTGAAGAAGGACCTTTTCCCTGCGGCATACTGGAACCTGATGGTAAATGGTCAGTGGTTCGGGCGGCGCGCTATCTTCCGTCCATCCTTCACGTAGATACGGGACCGCTATTTTCTCAGCATATGAAGCTTGTAATTGTGATCAGTCTAAATCCTTGTCGTACACGAGAATGCAAGGGTTCATGGAGGGCGGGAAGAGGGTGAGCCTGATGAGCGCATGGTTTCGGTGTTCTCTCGGGGACGCCTCCAGGTTTCGGCGCGGAAACGATGAGTCGTCTTCTGCTATTTATTGAGAGTTGTCTGTTTGCGGTCACAGCAGGTGTGTTATGGAGGATGGTAAGTCAAGTACATGATGGGCGAAGGACAACTTCGGATCCTCGGCCCCGAATCCCGATGATCAGAACGCACGATCACCTGACAAGATGCTGGATATTGCGTGTCCTGCGGGCCAAGAACGGAAACAAGACGGAATGGCCATGACTGCGCAGTGCGCCGGCCGTCCACATGTGAAGGGAAATACTACTACAGCGTTCAATGCCAAGCAAGTGATCTTCGGGCTACGTGCTGTTAACGTCCGTGAGGCTCAGTACGACATAGCTAGCTGATACTTAAAGTACCAGAATGTAAACTGCCTCGAGCTCAGGTGCGTTTGAGAATTGACTCCATGGATGAATGGCATTGGTCAGAAAGTGCATTGAATCTGCACTGAGTCGCTTAACACAACGTCGGGACACAGTACAGTACTGTTAGCTTACGCTCAGTATTGTCAGTGCGCAATGCAAAAACCACGCCTTGTGTTCATCTCGATCACGGGGTGTGGTGGACATTAGATCACTAGGCTGTGGCAGGAGCTAATAAGCGTGGCTGCTGGCTGTTTCGCTGTCCTGTGAGCAGCCTTTTCGTGTCATAAGTTTTACTCTGAAAACAACAAGTTAACAAACCGTGACGTAGGAACGAAGATTTGTTTCTCACCCGGTCGAAATGGACCACCTGAATTTATTTCTTACCTTCCTTATACGGCCGAAACTAAACGTGGCTTTCACGTGGACTTTTCTGAAGCTTGGCGCCCAAGCGTGAGCCTCGCGTGGCCTAGTTGACCGCGATCAGATGTTGTCGACTCCCGCCCCAACCAGTCGGCCAACCTTTA